>CABFOQ010049803.1:0-18847 GCA_900660455.1 Gephyroberyx darwinii | reverse complement strand
GTGTTTCAGCCACCCTGTTTTTCAGGGTTTGGGCTTGGCCCCTTAGTTCCAGTGAAGGGTAATCTTAATGCTACAGGATACAAAGACATTTTAGTCAATTAGGTGCTTCCAACTTTGTGGAAACAGTTTGGGGAAGGCTCTTTGCTGTTCCAGCATGACTGAGCCCCTGTGCAGGATGTGTGGTGTGGAGGAACTGGATTGGCCTGCACAGAGCCCTGAGCTCAACCCCATTGAACACCTTTGGGAGGAATTAGAACACCGATTGCGAGCCAGGCCTTCTCATCCAACACTGCCTGACCTCACAAATTCTCTTTTGGCTGAATGGGCACTAATGAGTATGTAGTATGTAGCATGTTAGTATCCCATTACGAACCCAACCTACCCAGTAGGTGTGGTGAGAGTTGGCTTCAATTCTGGCCAATGAAATCAGCTCATTTCATCCCCTTTTTCATCCCCACAGACACACTCCAAAAGCTTGTGGAAAGCCTTCCCAGAAGAGTGGTGGCTGTTATAGCCACAAAGGGGGGTCCAACTCCATATTAATGCCCATGGTTTTAGAATGGGATGTCCAGCAAGCTCATATAGGTGTGATGGGTCTACCCAAGCCACTTTGACATCATCAGCCCTTGGGGGCCTATTTGAGGACATACTAAATGCGACTGGCAGTACCGGTTGGGACTTGGCACAACCGTCACATCAAACTGTCAAAATTGTCAATAACACCATTATGTGAGCACACTGCTGGTAAAGGGGATGAAATGAGCTGATTTCATTGGCCAGAATTGAAGCCAACTCTCACCACACCTACTGGGTAGGTTGGGTTCGTAATGGGATACTAACATGCTACATACTACATACTCATTAGTATGTACTGCATACTTCATACTCAGGTGGCGAAAGAGTAGATAGATAGATAGATAGATAGATAGATAGATTGATAGATTGATAGATTGATACTTTATTGATCGTGGGAGGGATTCTGGACCATTACTATAGTATACTATACTAACTACTATACTACCAGTAGACCATTTACACTTAAGTATACTCAGGCAGTACATTGTATGACCGAGCTAAGCTAACTTTGAATGAAATTATATTGTAGACTGAACACAGATGTAAATCAACATTAGCTACTACTTCTAAAAAAAGGTTTATACAACATGTCAACCACCAATAAACTACAAGAAGAAGAAGGTTATGTAGTGGCAAGGCTTTTTGGGGCATCTTGGTGCATTGAATAACACCGGTCGCATACTCAATTCTTGCTAATGTAGTATACATCCGGGCATTTCTTGCGTACATAAAACCACCATACTACACACATGAAACACACATACACACATGCTCATTTAACGTCACAAATAGTATGCTAAGTGTGGATAGTATCCAAATTCAAACAGACCAATAGTGCGCCTTGTGCCTCTGGTTACCAAAATAGACTGGACATGCCCTCTTACACCATACCCCATAGACTTTAGACCTGCGCCTTCACGAAAATAGAGCCCTAGGTCTTCATCAGACATCCGATTAAAATTGGAAGGTTGAAAGGTAAAATAGCTGACTAAGTATGTGGGAGCAGTGCGTGATGATCTTCTTCTTCATGATGAGATACTTGCGAGATACTAAACTCCAGCACTTCCTAAACATTTCATTTGGAGCTGTGTACATCTCTCTTCATGTTCACAGTAGGTCAATTTACTTCTAAATTTTATCAAACTTTCCTGGCTGTATTTTTGTCTTCCTTTGTTCTCTGTCTCTCTCTCTCTCTCTCTCTCTCTCGCTCTCTCTCTCGCTCTAGCTGGTGGTATCTGGGCTTGGCATCAGGTGTGGGGGAGGGGCTCTCTGTGCTTTACCTGAGGCTGTTCCATGTGTGGTTTTACAATTAGTTAAAGCTGTTTTGAACTTGTTGCATGTTCTCTGTGGGACTGCGTGTTATGGGACCAGTTTATTCTGCAAAGAAGAAAGCTAAACATGTTCTGCTTAACTTCCTGTTTGGCTGTCTGGAAACGAGGTGTGGTTTTCTATGTATTGCCGTTCTGTCTGTTGTCTGATGGGGGTGTATGGGCTTATGGGGTGTGGGTGCAGGTGTGTGGTTTGAGAGTATGAATGTTTTTTGAGCATACGTTTCCTGGTGTCTTTTAGTCATGAGTTCATTAAAGAATATCAAAAAAGCATAACAACATGTTCCCATACCATGTTCGTATGATATCTTACAAAAAAAAAAACGTACTTAACCTATAACTAGCGCTAAAACAAATTCAGTTAAGGTTAGGATTTTATTCACCCATCCACCACGCCCTTCATTTCCATCATACCATTTCAATGTCTGCCTACTGCCTACTTCACTTGATTTATACAATAGCATACAAAATCACAGTGTATTATTTTTCATAGCTATAACTAGAAATGTGTTATGAGAACATGAGCGTAAACTGCCCCTAATATTATCAATATTAGTTATTCTTCTTCTTCTTCTTCTTCTTCTTCTTCTTCTTCTTCTTCTTCTTATTATTATTATTATTATTATGGCATGCAGTCGGCCTCCTCGCAAAGAATTCCCGCAGCCTCATTCATAGTGATGCACTTCCATCAGCAATGCTGATGGGTTTTCTATAAATTAGGTCCCTGGTCTGACATTTAAGAGTTAAGAAAAGGATGAATGGAGCCTATCCTCATATAACTTACAGTACATCAATTTGATACTGCTTACTGTGATGTATAGAATTTATCTTATAAAGATATACAGTACCAATCAAAAGTTTGGAGACACCTGACTGTTTCTCATGATCATAAAGACATTTTGATCTTAAGGCTTATGCTTAAATGCTTGAAATTAGTTTCTTAGACAAATATAAATAGTGAAGTTGATGCCTATATATGAATTTCTTTTCAAAACTAAAATTTTAATAATAAAAAAAAAGGTTTTATGAAATGCACCCCCAACAGTTTTCATTTAGAACTTGAAATTTGAAATTTAGAGGTGGAGAATGTTGAACCACAATGATTAAATCATCATTTTAAAGGCACACAAGGTGATTTTGTGCCTTTAAAAGTTAATTTGTTAATACCTAATGCCAAAGGGTGGCTACTTTGAATAATCTAAAATATAAGATTGTTTTGTTTTGTTTAAACATTTTTTGGTCACTGCATAATTCCTGTTAGTTATTTCATAGTATAAAGTAAAAATAAAGAAAAAGTTTGTCCAAACTTTTGACTGGTAGTGTATGTCAAACTGAAAAGGTAAACTATGGGTATGGGTTTACCCTTCACTACATCCCTGGTTTTGGCAGTTTGGCTACAAAGACCAAACCTTTCTGCTTGTACAACTTTCACTCCATCTAACAATTTAGCCTGAACTTGTTAAGAATTCCTGCCAATTTCTGACAATTCCCGGGCTTTCTATAAATCCCTGGTCTATAATTTAAGAGTCAGGGTTATGGCCAGTGATGCAATGGTAAATAAAAATGTGGGTAAATTGAGACCTCCAGTCAGTGATCATCACAAGGTAAACAACCACCAACAGAGACAAAAAATTGATTATATTTTCAGAAAAGAGTTATACTTTTTTACATCACATTTATATAGTGCTTTTCATGGTACCTGAAGACGCTTAAATGTTTAAAATACATTATGAAACTACAGTAGTCGGTTCTATTCCTACCAATAGGCTTATCATTCACCGGGTCAGATTGGTGGCCTTGAACTTCAAAATAAATCTAACAAAACACTCTCCCTTTCCCTTTCAGCATCACTAGTTTTTGCTTAACAACCTATAATTTACCCTGCATTATATTTTGTTGCTCTCTCACAAAACAAACCTTATACCTCAGATAAGGGTTTGAAGAATAATTCAAGCATAGTACATTCTAGAACATTTTCAGCATGCCTCATTGTGACCAGTAATAAATTAATCCAATCCAACAGGTCAAAGTGTTTCCATATGAATATTAGCAGCAGCTTCAGGGGGTGGGGTTGGAGTTGGGTACTCACCAAGGCCAGCAAAAGCAGCAGCCCCACATCTGCAAGGGAGAGCCTAGACATGGTTGCAGGGGGTCGCCACACCATACACGGGCTGG
The DNA here is from genome assembly GCA_900660455.1 of Gephyroberyx darwinii. Taxonomy (NCBI): domain Eukaryota; kingdom Metazoa; phylum Chordata; class Actinopteri; order Trachichthyiformes; family Trachichthyidae; genus Gephyroberyx; species Gephyroberyx darwinii. The sequence continues at coordinate 14,768 of CABFOQ010049803.1, read as the reverse complement.
GATGAGCTTCTTTCTCGCCCCTCTCTTTGAGCCTAGCTGACTCGAGGACAACTTATGAGCGAGGGTGGTCAAAACAGGATGGAAGGAAGAGTCTTAAATCGTTTCTCCTTAAGACACACCTACATCAGCTCTGTCGCCTCCTTTCAGACCTGCAGCCATGTCCTCGATGTGCAGCTCCCTACTCCTTCTCTGCACCTCCCCTCCACGTTGCCTCCTGCGCGGCCTTATCACCTAACTCAGGGTGCGTGTTTCTTAAAGGTGTGTCTCTCCTCAGGCCCTCGGGAGCTTGGGAATGAGGTTACAATATGTCTTCAGGCATCAACACTACTTCTGCCTCACTTGATCAAACATTTAGACCAACAGGGAAAGACAGTTACACTGTAAAAAAAACCCAACACAACACAACACATTTTACTGAAGCCAACTCACCTTTAATCAATAACTCTATGCATGCAGATGTGTTTGAGTTGAAGCGTTCACTAAACTGATCATATAACCGTTGAATGCGGAACATTGTTAGCTTATTAACAGACTTCCAAGCATGCATTGCATTTGAGTTATAAAAAATCATTGTAAAATAGTTTTTTGACACATGAACAACCAACACTAAAAAATTTCGAACAAGTGAAAGAATAAATAACACTGGAATGCAGTTCATGAATTTGTGGATTCAACAAGCACTTGACTGGACATTTGCTGAGTGAACTTATTGTCTTAAGTTCCCTTTGCGAGTTTTACAACATTAGAAGAAGTACTGATCTTTGGCCTGACTACTCGGTATCATTTCTGTCAACTTGCAATTTCAAGGCAAGGAAATGTATGTTTTGGAGTTGACTTGCCTTACTTTTGCAGTGTACAGGATACATGCCAGCTCACCATGCATGCGCTTTACACTACTTACTCTGAGGTGATTGTCCTGACATGTTCTCATTATCATTGTAAACTGATAGATATGATTGCCAGAGAGAAGTGATCAGAGGCCAAGTCACTTTTAAGGCCATGTGTACGTCTTTTCAAATGCAAAAACAATGCTTAAGGAGTTTGGTAAGGATCAACGGATGTAGATCTATCTGCAGGAGCTCTGTGCTATACCCTTCAACATCTAACTAATCAATGCACAGATGAACGTAGGTGTTAGTTAAAAACAACATTTTATCAGTGATGCAGCTGAATAAGTGCACTGAGGGCAGAGCCGGGTGGCCCTAAACGCTCACTACGCAAGTTGTGTAGACTGTCTGTCTTGCTAGGTGTCAATGTTTACAACTTCGATGAGAGGATGAAGCGGAACCAGAGCCGTTCCTGACCTCCCTTGGGCCCTAAGCAAAATTCTGCTAAGGGGGCCTCCTACCTGACCCGTGAGCCATATAAACCATTTGCCATTGCCACACAGTCACACCTGACCCCCCAGTGCTCCCACTACAATCCTCCCTCCTTTAAAACATTGCTCCATCTGTCGGTCTAAGAATAAGTAGACCTATACAGAACAGAATGAGGACTAAACAAACAATATTTATTGAATAGAACATTTTCTATAGAATCTTAAGATAAGTGAATATTAACATTAACATAAATAAAAAATTGTAGAAAATAATAAAATATAACACTGAGCTTTGGCTCTGCTGCCTGGTAATTAGTTCAGTCCTCACAATATTATACAATTAGCTTTGGCTACACAATGTAAACATAAGCCTATAGGCTATGGCTGTAGCTATATGTCTTAAAGTGGACATATTTTACTCTTTTTTTGGCTATTTAAAACTGTTCCCTGGGTTCTTTACAAGACGTTTGTGAAGTCTATATCAAACAAATCCTAAAACCAGCTTCTGTAGTGTGTGTTTCAGTCTCATTTTCTCCATGGCATTTCTCCGTGTAAAGAACAGGCTGTTTTGAGGGCGTGGAGGGTTATGTAAAGGAGGGAGGATTGTAGTGCACAAAGTGGGAGGGTAAATGACCGAACATACAGCATAGCATACTGTATATAACTGGACGTAAGCAGAGTGAAATGTAACAAAAAAGTTTAGTTTAGATTATTTATTTGCACACACACACACACAAATACAGTTGTATAAGAATGTACAATAAAAGGAAGGTGCACAGGAGAGACAATAATCCATAAAAGGTTAGGTAGGGCAGGTTATAATGCCCCCCTAAGGATTCTGAAGTAAGTAAAATAGTTGAAGTAAGTTGCGTCTTACCCCAGCTGATGGGAAACATGCAGGCAAAATCAAAGAGTTAAGTCTATGTGGTAAGAGATTGTGAAGTAATGTCATAGAAAAGCTCTTTAAAGATTTAAAAAATTAAAATGTGCACCATTTGAATGGTTTTTAAAGCTTAGAACTATTTCATATTACATATTTAGAAAATCTCCAAAATGTCAACTTTTGGGAAAACCTTTAACTGAAGTTAATGCTTGAAAATCACAAAGGTTGGCGTTAGGAGGTTTTCTCATGACAAAAGCGATATGCATCTTATTTTCCTATCAAAATTGTCATACGACATTTTTATCTTACTGAATATGCAGTCAGTTTACAAGTGGCATAAGTGAACATGAAAGTGATTGACTTTAAAGACAGTTCACTGAATTTAAAAGTGACACAAATACACAGATAAAACAGTCACCACTGAATAAATCATTAAGCAAAATACATACATAATACAATACATTTATAAGTAAATGAAACATATTTTAAGCTTAAGCTTGTGCAAACCATTTGATCACATAATGGACAGATTAGACACAGATTCGATGGAATTTTAGGGTTGTTTGGCAGTTATTTGCAAAGCCTAAATATTCAAAATCACAATCAATATTCAGTTACGTAAATAGTGCCATGGTATTAGCAATTCCAGCTCACATTTATGTTTGTAAAGAAGGGAAACCCCTCTCAAGCAGGCTAAAATCAAATATTTTACCATCAAGTCCCAAAACCAAAACACAAACATGCTTTGTTTTCACCCTACCCTATCATTTTGAAATATGAGGAAGTGTTCCAACCCACACCCACATGAAGGCAATAGGGACATGTTAAGCTATAACTTCTACTACAGTGTGTAATTGGTGTGTGATGTGCACTACCAGTTAAAAAGTTTGGACACACCTGTTTCTCATGATCTTAAAGACATTTTGATCCAAAAGGCTTATGTTTAAATGCTTGAAATTAGTTTCTTGGACAAATATAAATAGCGAAGTTGATGCCTCATGCCAAAGGGTGGCTACTTTGAAGAATCTAAAATATAAGATAGTTTTGATTTGTTTAACATTTCCTTTTGTGTTATTTATCATAGTTTTGATGACTTTACTATTATTCTAAAATGTGGAAAATAGTAAAAATAAAGAAAAACCCTTCCAGTGTAAGTATGTCCAAACTTTTGACTGGTAGTGTATGTTCAAATAGGGAAGCACAATCATCACTAAACACTGCACAAATGCTGCTAAAACTTGTCTGTCGAGTCTACCACGCTTTGACAGGCAGCTTTTGGAATTAGTGTCATGCCTCGTATATGGAAGGTTGTCCACCAGAGGGCGCTCTCACCGTTCTGTATCCATCTGCTCTAACAAAGCATCATCCTGTAAAGCTGACACATTTCAATCAATAGCTTTATGTCATATTCAGTTATGGAATCAAAACTGTGTGGGTATTTTCAAATAGGTTTTTTTCACAGGCAACACAATTTACACCACAATTTAGCCACTTTCCTGGCCCTGCCCCTGGAGGAAGGACGACAAGGATGGGAAAAATACATAGGACAAATTCATTCGGACACCCTCCCTGCATGTGCGTGTTGTGTTTGGTGGTCTCTACCCCATGCATGCATGTGTAAGTGCATGTGTATGCACCCGTAAAGTGAATAAACGAATCTTCTTCTTATTTTCCTTAGCCAGCCCAGGGATTCAAACTTGTGCCCTTTCAGTCACAAGCCTGTTTATCTAACCTTTAAAGCCACCACCATGATTGTGATGTGTAAAGATGTGAAAGGTGAAGTTCTTATTTGTAGTAATCAGACATGGTGAAATGAGAGTAGGTCCAAGTCAATCTTAGTTCAAGCAGTTTAATACACACATGTGGACAGAGACAAATATCACCACCAAGGCAAAGCATGAGTCTGTGTCTAACAAAGGACCTGCAGGATCTTATATAGGTATGGATGTACACATTCCACAGCCTGACCGAATATTGTTTCCGTATGTGTACCTTCTACGTGTGGATTTCTCAACACAGCCCTGCTACCCTTCCAGTCCTAATACCAGATGTTTCTTCCTTCAGTATACCAGAGACCCCGTGGAACCTGAGGGTCCTTTGTAAGAGTTAACCTATAGACATTGTGCATCGTTGAACCATTTTATGAATGCTTGAAAGATATATGAATATGAATGATACAAGGTGAATATGAATGAGTTAATAGATAATAATACAAGCATGCATAGCATATAATCATATTAAATGTGATTATCATGTCTCAGTCTATAAATCCACCTATCAAGATGTAAAGCTAATTCCTAACCTTTCTAGAGTTTACAGACAGCCAGATGACAAATTCACACAAACAGAAAATATAAATGAGTATGTGTGATAATACACATGATCCAACATCCACAAATGCTAGTAATTGTAGTAATTGTACATAGCAAATTATATTAAATGGCATTTGTTAATCCATATTATACCAGCAGTCATTTTCTCTGTGGATCTTGTTTTCGAAATGAAACTCTTCTTCTGTTAAGTTTAGACCATTATCATATATAATAACCCAGGTCAACATAGCTTTTCAGTTGTACTGAAAATGTTTTGGGAGACAGATCTTAACCAAAAGGTAGTGAACTTCAAAAGCATTCTATCAACAGTCCAAGCATGATAAAGTAAGATTTATTTATTTTTTTACATTAAATACCATTACCAGACTTTTTCATATAGATGATTATTTTTTATAGAGGGCCTGCTGCTGTGCTACCTGTTTAAAGTACTTTAGAATTAACATAACATAACATAATCCATTGGAATACTCAAAACTCAGTTATTAATTTGATTTGATTTACTTTTTTTTCAGAACTGTCTGTAATCTGATTTCTGTTTTTTCCATATTCCAATACCTGTAATGGATATATGTGACATTTTTGGTAATGACTGTAATCCTTTACATGCAATCTTTTACTCCCCAACCCTGCCTGTGTAATCTGGGAGATTTATGTTTTGTTTTTTCACCATCTTTGGTGCTCATCGCTGTGGTGTTTCTGCACTGCACTTCCCAGAGATCACCTGTCAATCAAACAATGTGGCCAGTATTGTGACGTCTTTTCCTCTGATTTTCTGTTGATGACGTTTTAGCAAATGTGAACGCTTTCATGATATGCCTATAGGTTGGATCACTGTTGTTTTATATCACCTAGTAGAGAGTAGCAAAACAGACATTTAGTTATATGGAAATATCCCAGATTACTACTTTAAGGGGAAAGCAGCGTAAATTAATGCTTTTCCCAAAATGTTTATGGTACTTTTTATTTACCACTACCATCAATGATGGGCTCCAGTCCTATGTAGCCTGCTCTGGTCTTCCAATAGCGTCGTTCAACTGTATCCTGGCCGACTCTGACGCCAACCCTGCCCAGGATGCGGCCAGAGGCACTGGACTCAACGAGACTGGACTGAGAGACACTGAACCCATACTGGTGGGACTCTGCACCATGATGTGTTGGCCTCCTATGAACCCTACCTGGCCCAACAGCCCTTGCTCAGACCCCACTGGTCCCAGGGGAACTTGTCCACCCATCAACATGATGCTCTGAGTGGCTGGCAGGGTCCCTGTGGTATTCTGAAAATGCTCCAGCCTACCTCCGCCCTCTACCAGGACCCTCTGGCCATACCTCCCACCACCCATAACCACCCCACCGTCTACTGTAGCCTTTCCCAGGCCATCAGACCCTCGCCTGGTGCTTCCTCTCTGTCTCTCCGCCCCCTGTTGTATCTTCTCAGTGTGTCCAGAGCTCCCGTTAACCACTACCATGCCTTGCAGATTGATGGCCGGTGTCTCAGCGAGCAGCACAGTGTTCTGTAGCTGTGGTTGAACTACGTAGTGCATGGGCTGGAGCCAAGGGGTGGTAGTGTAGTAGACAGGCTGCTCCTGTAGTAGGAGTGTCTGACAAGGAGGGGGCAGCACAGCTGTGGCAACTGTGGTTACAAGGCTGATTGGAGCTGATTGAGCAATGTTGCTGGAGATGTTGAATGATTTGCTGTTGATGTTGCTGGTGGATGAATGGTTAAAGGCGGCAGGATTGATGAATGATTGACTGATGGTGACATTTTTGTTAGGGTGAGAATTCTCACTGTTGATGATGGTGGGTTTTGACTCCAATAAGGGCCTGGCAACCTTTTCAAACTGCTCCACGTTTGGAATGACAGCAGTTGCAGGTTCTGGAGGGGTTGGAGGTTCTGGAGAGCAGATCTCAGCCAGGGTTTTGAACTTTGGCCCCAGGTCATTGAGGAACTGAAGGTCATCGTCAGGCTCCAGGAGGCTGCAACAACCGACTGACCCAGCAGCAGAGCCCTGGCCATTATAGGTGTACACCAACAGACTGTCCTTCACCACCTGGTTCTCCGCTGCACAGTTTGCCTTCTGCAGGACGATCAACATTAATGCAAACAAAAGTTACTTATTACTCATAACCAATTATTTTCCCACATAATTCAAAAGAAATGAAAAATAAAGTTTGCACCCACCACAACTCGAACAATGTATGTGTTTACATTCATATAAGATAACAATTTCATTTCTAAACTATAAGCTGATTAGAAGAAACCAAGAAAGATAACTTGGGATATATTGATATTAGGAAGGATATTGAGTGACTGTATTCAGCTGTAACAAATTAAAGATGTTTCAAATGTCTAGAAAACATTTATGCATTCATTAAAACACAGGACAAGATGTTACTATCCCTTGTGCTATAATCCAGGGCAAACACCTGTAGAAGCCCAATTCAGATAAAATACAAATGATACAACCTCCACCAAATGAACACCATAGCAGACATCAGGCCACACTGTCATAAATCTACAAAGTAATTCCTCAGATGGCACCATTCGCCAGTTACCTCCCCTAGCCAACAGCAGTATGTGGCATGTCAATGGGGTTATGAAGTGGGCACCTTCCTTCACCGATCTCTGAGTTGGGCCCACGAAACCTCAAGAAGGCTCAACGGTGTATTCCAGCATCCACCCCCCTCTATGCCACCACCTCACAACTCCCCTTTACCCTTGCCATCTAACTGTCCTTGATTCAGATACGGGTTCGGAACCTCGCTGTTCTGACTCCACTGCCATCTCCGCATATCTAGATTTCTTCCACTCGTTTGCCTCGTCAACTCGGTCTTCCCAGGGGACCGTGAGCTCGATAAAGTAAACTAGCTTCTGTGTTTTTGACCACAGCAGCATGTCTGGCTAGTGCTAACTATTTCCACGTCTACAAGTCTACCTTTATTTTCCAGTCTCCGCCCACTCCTAGCTGTCCTGGATGACACCTGCGTAAGCGCTCCCTTGATCTAACCCTTTCTCCCTCATGTACAAAGCCAATCTGTTTATCTTCCTTACTAACAGCTATAAAATCCAATCCCCCTCGTCCATGCTGCACCTGGCCTACGATGTCCCTATGTCTAGTGCTGCCTGTGCTTGCTGCACTGCCTCTTTTGGGTTCCACTTGGGCCCTGTTTTAACCGTGGGTGCTACACTCCTAACCATTGGATTCTTTTGACTGGGTCAGAATCATTTCCAATCTACCCTTAGCACACTTGTACTCCTCTGTGAGGCTAGATATCGGTAGCTCTAACATGCCTTTCCCATACAAAGCCCCATGCCGTACAGAGCCCCATGCTTAGACAGCATGGGGCTCCAAGCCATTTTCTAATGAATGAATTAATCAACCTTTCTAGTTTTTGTACCTTAGATAGGGGAACCTCATATACTGTCAGTGGCCACATCAGCTGAGGCAACAATCCAACCTGCAGACACAACAATGTGGTGCTGACCCGATAGCATTTGCCAGATCCAAAAATACTTCATACAGGTCTCTTTTCTCACGCCTAGCTGACTGAATTTGGTGCCAAATCATACTAGTGTGCTCTAAGCACCCAGAGAAGCCTGGAATGCCAACCTTTTGCACCAAAGTGTCAATTAGCCTTTTCTAAGTAACAACCTCTGTGCAACAACACTAAAAAATCTTCCCTTCAGCATTAAGTAAGCTGATAGGCCTGATTTATTTATACAAAGTCCCTTTGTTTGGAAAATGAAAATTCCCCCTGCTCTGCGCCACGCTTTAGGAATAACCTGCTTCATCCAGACTACCTTCATCATCTTCCATAGAAACCTCAGCGCATCTGGCGCACTCTTGTATAGCCAGTAGGGGACTCCATTAGGCACTGGGGCTGAAGAGGCCCTTGCACACCTCTCTTGTACTTCTTTCCACCTTGGTGGGCTAACATCCCACTGACTCTATCTCTCCAATTGGTGGAATTTCGGGGGGGAGCGCTAGCTCTCTAAAGCTTTCCCTATCTTTGTGCAGTTCCTCCTGCTTAGATGCCCTTAAACTACCACTCTCCTCCTTACTAAATAACGTTTTCACAAATCTAAATGGATCCTTGTTGAATGCTATTCTAGCTCGCTCTTTCTTTTTCCTGTTTTTTCTAACATTCTCTGCTCTTCTTAATGCTGTCAATCGCTCCTTCACATCCAAACTATTTATACCTTCTTTCTCAAGAAAGAAGGTATAAATAGTTTGGAGGTTGACCTCTGTGGCCTTCCACTGCCTCCTAAGCTGCCTTCTCTCCCAGATAAGTCCCTTTTTAGCTGGCTAGCCTCTCTGCCTTCCTCAGTACTAGAATCTGCTTCTACAGCAGGGGTGCTGATGTCTTGCAAACTGTGGTTTACTTCCTGTTGCTGGACTTCACCCGACTGACATACTTATCAATGCGGGGTCCCTATGTTCCCTCTAACAAGCACCTCTTCCTCCCCTGGTGAGTTCTAAGGCCCTTTAAGGTTGATACCTTCTGCCAGCCACACAAGCAAACCTGAAGCTTCTTCCCATCTACCTCTGGGCTAGTGGCTTCCCCTGATATGTTTTCCCTACTCGTAGTCATATCCGTTCCAGAATCAATTGCCGTGTCAACCATCAGTGAGTCATCTTCCGCCCTCCTTCTTTTTTCCCTAGTTGTCGGCTGTGCTATTCACAACAGTCATTAGCCTGGGCTAGCTGTAGCATTCATTAATACACAGGACAAGATGTGCCATAATCCAGGGCAAACACCTGTAGAAGCCCAATTCAGATAAAATATGATGGTACAACCACCACCAAATGAACACCATAGCAAACATCAGGCCACTATGTAAGATGACCAACTGCTTTGTCGCTTTGGTTTACAGGGAGGTACAGCTGTGTATCATCATAACTGTGTATCGGCGTAACAGTGGCAAACATCAACCAATATGAACAAACATCTATTTAATCTTCAGAATGTTTAACGTTGATGTTTTTTTTCTCAGAAGACCCTTATCCTGCATATAATTTGCATTAGTTTGATACTAATTACTATGATATATACAATGGATCTAGGTCATTTTTTTCAAGATATATGTCAGGCTAAAAAGGTGGTAAAATCTACTCTGCAAATAAAATGGTGGCTAAAGTGATTTTAGGTGTACCCTCCACTACTTCCCAAGTCTGTATGCATGTAAACACACTCAGTCAGTGAAGGTGATTCCTCACCTGGGTGTAGTAATCATGCAGATATGCATCAGGGAGGGCAATTCCTTCATAATGCAGAGTTTGTTCCTCCATTTCCAAGGAATACATCTGTCTCTGACCCATGTCATCATTGTAGAGTCCTCCAAAACTACTCTCTTGGATTCTGCCATTGCTCCCAGACATGGAATTATAAAGAGAAGGGGACAACGTTTTCATGTTTGCAGCTGTGTTGAGAGCGATGTTGCTGGAGTGTATGGCAGGTATGGCAGTGCGTGTCATCTGGACTGGAGAACTGAGCAGAGGGACCTCCTATAGAATAGAGAAAACATTTTGGCATTTTGGAGTTTTTTATGCAAATATTTCTCAAAGGCAGAGCTGCATTGGAAGAAATAAACTAGCCTAACTAAACTAACTAGCCCATACTAGCCTATAGCTATCTAGGTAAGCTAGTTAGCTAGCCTGCTGGCTTTCCAAGATCATGGTCAACTCCAATCTGTGACATTTTGACAATTTTCAGTCGGTTTTCTTCACCAGGCACAATGTGGATAAAGAAGATTGTCAACATTGTTAGTCAATCTCATTTAAACAAATGGGTACTGCTAGCAGCAAGCAGGCTGATTGGCATGCAACTAATGATAAGCAATACAAAAACTTTTCCCCCACTAATTGTCTGGTGAAGAAAATAACTAATACATTTACTTTCTATGGTATCCTAATACCAATATTATGTATGTAGGATACTACTATATACTGTGTTGTTTCTCTCTATGTTTCCATGTATTTTACCCTGTCCTCTCCTTGGCCCTCTGTATGGTAGGGGATCAGGTGTTGTCTGGTATAAAAAGGAAGTTCAGCAAAGGTCCCTGGCACCCCTCCACATGAGCAGGTAATCAGTAAGAGACCTATGACTGAAAAGCACAACCAAGAAACAGGCCAACATCTTATATTTCCTCATATTTAGTTTAGTTGACAATTTCACAATTCGTAACATTTCAAAAAACAAAGGATAACACGCTGTAATTTCCTTGTAATTAAAAACAAATGTTGGCATGAAAATGTCAAATATAAAGATATCGGCTATCAATAGCTTAATTCCAAAAATATTGATATTGCCTTCAAAAACTCAAATTTGTCAAACCCTAGTCCTAGAGCATAGATGTATCTCAGGGCATAAAGTCATGCGAACACGACTCACCTAGCAGTGTCAGAATTCCCAGGATTAGGACCCCTATTCCCAGTCCTCCAAATGTAGATGATGTCTCCTTGAGATAAGATACCCGACCATCTGCCCTGCAGACCTCTCCCTCTGCACAGGAGCACACATGCAGTTCAAGGTGCTGATGCTCTGGGCAGGCTACTCCCTGTTGGTCCTGGATAATGAGGGAAACCTTGTAGTGGCCAGGCCACAGAGGTTGCAGGGCCCTAAGGGATGCTCTAATATCTAGGAACAAAAGCAAGAAGAGTTTGAAAATGCTTTCACACAAGTCGCCGGAAGTCCATCAATTTCCTATAGAGCCGAGCAACAAGAGAAACTCAACTGGTCTGTCGACAGTCCATGAGCTTGTTGGCTGAGGAAAGTTGGCCACAGCTGAACCTTTCAATCAGATTTCCATATGTCCTTGTTTCTCTAGATATTTTGTTTCATGAACACCAGTCCCGCATCAGGTGTGTTCCAGGGTTTAGGCTGCAGCCTGGAAGGCTCGTCCTGCCCCTTAGCCCTGATACGGGACGCTTTGGGAGTCTTTCATCATATGGCTTGTATTGCTCCACTGACTTTTTACCGCACGAAGGTCAGCGAGCCCGATAACGAAACCAATACATCGAAGTCACTTACCTAACCAGATGTCCATAATCCTTCACAAATAAACTTTTATACTTTGTTAAAGACAGGTATACTCCAAAATTTGCATTGTAATGAAATCCAAGATGGCTGACAGACGCCTCGACCTCTTCTTCGGCACTTTGCGTCCGTCCATGAAATTCGATGTATTGGTTTCGTTATCGGGCTTGCTGACTTTTGTGCGGTAAAAAGTCAATGGAGCAGGACAGGACCCTATGGGGGAGGTAAACAGCCATATGATGAAAGACTCCCAAAGGGTCCTTTATCAGGGCTACCCGCCCCTCAGCGTTCAGCCAATCACTGTGTTAGCCAGCTTAGCATGCTAGCTTTAGATAAACTTTTTGTTAGCTAACCCTATCTAATGCCACTACAAAGGCAATGAGGCGGCTGGGTGGCTCAGTGGTTGGCACTGTCACATGCCAGCAAGAAGGACCCCTAGTTAAAATCTCAGCCTGCATGCTTGCATGTCATCACACAAGTAATGCTGCATTCAAATCACATCAGATTTATCATCATCAATACAATCTGCCAACTGGGAAAAGACATTCACATCAGCATCCTAGTGGTAATTAGGACATGAGGTTCTGATATTTTGAACTCATATGATGAACTTATGATTGTTGTTAACACAGGTGGCAACAATGTCTGCTACAGTTCCTTTGGGGTTTATTTTAAAGTAACTTAATGTTAAAGTAATGAGTTGTTGCAATAGGATTGTCATTGTTGCTATTTCCATCTTGAAGGGAATGTATCTGTTAGAACACCACCTGTTCTACCTGGACATTGTGTTATTGTAACATTTTGAGCTGTTTCAAGAGAGAGTTACCGAGCTGAAAACTCAGAGGAAAAATCTCTTGCTCAGAGTGTTTTTTTCTTTATCTCATAAGATCTCAATTTTGTCTCATTTTGTGATCACCCTCATCTGAAATGTTTCTCCTAAAGGCCCCTTAGGAGCAATCAGGACAAAACTTTTAAAAAAAAAGATTATTTCAGAATTTCTTTTTTGTCAATATTATTAACAATTATGTGGTATGCGCCTTAGACCGCTAAGCCGCAGGACGCACGGCAGAAAGGATTCTTGAGACTTCATGAGATCAATGTGAAGATACTAACGTGACATATAATCAGCTCCTACTATATGGCTGTTGGCCCCATGGCTTCAATAGGAAAATGCAACAATATTGAGTTTCTTTGAGATCTTTCTCTGATCTCATGGTCTCATATTCAGGAGAGTTAAATCACATTTTTTCCAGATCATTTGGATATCTTTTTTGTGATCAGAGTGAGATCAACACAATCAACTTTGGTTGAAGGAGAAAATGCCTTTTGTCTCATCTTAGTTTTAAAAAGATCTCATTTGTGTCTAGGGGACATAAAAGGTAGAAATATGAGATTTCTTCTTGGATTTTGCTTTCCTATGGGTTCAAACAAGTTAAACAAATGAACACTTCCAAGTCCTAGCAACGAGATGCCGTCTCATTCTCCCGCTTTTACTGCTATGACATTTTTCTCATTTCCTGTCTGAACATTGGGTCCTATTTCCAAATGACATGCTAATATGTTCCAGCTGCTAATAGAATTCTCCATACCACTGAGGGGCTCAACCTCCCACTTCCCCCTGCTCTCCTCAGGCGCAAGGCTGAACAAGAAGGGGGCTCCATTAGGGTCTCCATCCTTATCCTCTGCTGTGATGTTGACCACCTTGGTGTAGGAGCAGATGTACTTCAGGCTGCTGGTCAGCATGGGGCAGTTATCATTTGCATCCCCCACCTGCAACGCTATTGTCCCTGTGGCCATCTTAGGAGGAACACCTGTGGGAAATAGAAAACATGTCTGCATTCATATATAATTAACATGTTATGTATTTAGCTGCGCTCCTTCTCCGGGGTGATAAGTTGAACAGCAGAAAAGGACAATATCGGTAAATCCCACAATGGCAAATGGCAACTTTGTAAAGACAAATCTTGCAAATGCAAATCTTGCACCCTGTATTGTCCCTTGAAAATGGTTGCAATGCTAAGAAATAGAGTTTGACGGATATGGGTTTTTGAAGGCTGAAACCGCTACAGACATTTTTAGACTGAACATGCCAATAGCTGAAATTTTGTGACAATATTCAATACGTTTAAATTCAGGATTCAGTGTTTCCCCTGGAATTCTATTCTTGTCCGGGTGGATAATCCTCTGAAACAGCATTTAGGCCATGGCACACTAAAACTCTCCACCCAAGCACAGAACGATTAAATTATTTTAGGGTTAGCAGCTACTTAAGGCACTGTTCAATGGTTGGGGAAACTCTGAGATCCATTACTGCCTTAAAATGAAGAATGACTCAAAAAAAAAACCCAGATATTATATGACTAAATTAAATGCACTTTACATTACATTTCATTGCAGGTTTTACAGAAAATTCTTGTTTGTCTAGCTCAGTGGTTCCCAGCTCTGTTACTGGATTTCTCTGAATGAAAACCAGCAGTGCACTGGGTCCAGAGGACTGTTGTTGGTAACCACTGATCTAACTCTGCTAAGTACTAGATAATATAGAACTATAAAAGTGCACATACAATCATGTCAGACCAACTGTGAACTTGAATTTCATAATATTTGACTATTGGTCACAGAGCAGTTCCACTGCCAATGTTCACACCATCTTCAAACTTCAAAACCTTAAAAAACCCAAAACTTTTCTCATTTCAAGGCTACCCCAACTCTCAAGGAGCTCACCCTGCATCAGGCAAAGTATTTTAGCGTAGTAGGTCCCATTAATCAAGAATGGGGATTCTCTGTCTGGGACACTTTTTAGGCTTATCTCCGCTGTCTCTGGGTCAATTAACAGCCAGTTGCCAGGGTCATGGCCTTTAGCGTATCTGTGGAAAAAAGGTGCAACAACGCTTTAGGTTATAACACAACATTTAAATATTTTTTAATGTACTGATCACAGTGGAATTTCATCAACTAATTCAGTTCCTTTGCTGCTGAAGTACTTCAAGACCAGATTACATAATAAGTACATAACATAATAAGTAATTTCACGACAATGCTGAGTATGAATGGCTGTGGTTTTACACACACACACACTTTGATGGAGAATTTCAGGGATTAGGCTCAAAGACAAGTTTCAACTCATTTTACCGAACATTTTCTGCGGGCTTCCCAGAGTCTGTATCAGTGGCTGGGTAGACGGCGATCACCTTTGGTA
>CABFOQ010049802.1:0-27270 GCA_900660455.1 Gephyroberyx darwinii | reverse complement strand
GGCACTGCTGGACATCTTCCGATTTCGAAGGGAAATAAGCTTGATGTGTTTTTCATCTGCTGCACTAAGTTTCCTTGGCCGACCACTGCGTCTACGATCCTCAACGTTGCACGTTTCTTTGTGCTTCTTCAAAAGAGCTTGAACAGCACATCTTGAAACCCCAGTCTGCTTTGAAATCTTTGTCTGGGAGAGACCTTGCTGATGCAGTATAACTACCTTGTGTCTTGTTGCTGTGCTCAGTCTTGCCATGGTGTATGACCCGTGGCATGAAACTGTCTTCCACAACCTCACCTTGGTAGCAGATTTTGGCTGTTCCTCACCCAGTTTTAAGCCTCCTACACAGTTGTTTCTGTTTCAGTCAATGACTGTGTTTCAACCTACATGTGAAATTGATGATCATTAGCACCTGTTTGGTATAATTGGTTGATCATACACCTGACTATAATCCTACAAAATCCCTGACTTTGTGCAAGTGTACCTATAAGAATTGATGCTGGTTTGAAGGCAAAGGGTAGTAACACCAAATATTGATTTGATTTAGATTTTTCTTTTGTTTGCTCACTGCATTTTGTAAATTGATAAAAATAAACAATTATTATTTATATTTTTGAAAGCATTCTTAGTTTACAGCATTTTTTCACACCTGCCTAAAACTTTTGCACAGTACTGTATATTATAAATATTATATACTTTATATAATATTTACTACAGCAGTTATCTTTGGAAGATTTTCACATTTGTGCATCTTCAAAGCGATTAAGAGATTAAACAAAATTAGTTGGTGATTATGGTTTGTACTGATTATGTTTTTTTGGCATCTTCTTGTCCCTGGTGGCACATGAATTGAGACTACCCACCTGAGAAGTTGACATAGCGGATGTATTTAAGCAGCAGTGTTCCGTTGATGGTGTCCATCTTGGAGCAGAGGCCAACTTTCCCAGGACAGAGATCTTTATGCATGTTATGTAGAGCATGTGCCATGGCATAGACCGCATCAATCACAAACTGGACCTTCCCCTCCTGTTCATAGGACGAGTCTTTCCCAATCCGCTCATGGTCTAAAAGAAAACAGGAAATATTACTATTCATAATATGATCTCCACCGAATGCAATTGATTGAACCAATACATTTCTGTGAATACTGGCTATTTTGCTTTTAAACTTGGGGCCTTCGCAATTGTCAAGACTGAAAATTAAGACCAATTCAATATGAATGACAAAATACTCAGATGATAAAAGCTGGACTCGTACAACAATCAGTCAGAAATGCAAGTTCTGTGTGTAAAATTAACCAAATAATGGCCTTTCAAGAGCCCTGATTACTTGAGTGTGTATCCATCTTTTTGCACCATATTTCATTTATTTAGAGATTGGCATACATGCTAACTGCTAATTATATGCCATTTATACTAGACATCAATCAAATAATCTCTTTTCACAGAATCCAAAATGAATTCTCATTATGGTCTGTATATCACTGAGTAGGAATTAGAGCCACTCAAGATTATTCAACAAGGCTCTTTTGGTTTTGGTAATCACACATCCCAGTCGTTGCCTCTGTCACTGCAACAAACTGGTATTACTTTTTGCCATTGTGCAGAATGTATGTGGTTTAAACTTTTAAACTAAACAAAGGTTTCTAAAAAGACCAATTCAAAATTTGATTGCTTTGGGAACATTCCTGGACCACCTTCAGGTCTTGTTTATGTGATCTGGTGCTGTTTATCCCCACACAGCCACGTGCCACCACAGATCCATTAATCAAGAGCAGAGAGTGTGATAGAGTGGTGGAGGAGGAGTGGAAGACAGAGCGAGACAAGCCTAATCATTCTTCAGTATTAATGTAATTAGTTATGACAGGTGTATATAAATCATAGCTGGGGTTGTTCTAATGCTTTGAAAATGTGTTAATCACCGAGCAAGGTTTCAATTAACATCCTAATCCTTTTATTAGCCAATGCCCTGCCATATAGCCTGAGCAGGAAGAGTGACAGCAGGACCCAGTTGTAGCCTGTAACTAACCTATCAGCAAGCACTGAGAGGATTGAAATTCTCCGCAATCACTATGCCAAATCTGACGGAGTTTGGATGGAACACAGATTAGTCATTTTTCTGTATGAATTATGAATGTCTTTAATATCCACTGTTTGTAGTTTATGCTTGTACACCGATCTTGTTTTGTCAAAACTTAATTGAACAACACAAACAATATAAACACAAGTTTGTACCTGCTCATACCTTCCTTTTTTGTTCCATATCAACTAATAGTAAATGTGGATTATATAACCTCACTTACTTACTTTTTTAAATAAAAATATCTATATTTCCAACCCAGGTTGAACTGAAGGTTTTTTTTTACTCATTCCATTACTTGATTCTTAAAGGTCAAAAGCACAAACTGGTGAGAGAATCAGTAAAACACAAACAGGACGAACACACAGGCAAGGAAGCAGAACAATCTGACACTTCATTGTGTTACCAATCTGAACATTGGAAAAGCTGTGGTGAGGAGGGCTGGGTAAACATTATCCACTGCACATGTTCACTGCTCTCAAGAGCTTGGATTCTCACACCAAGTACAAACTGCAATTATTCTTTCAAATTCCTTGAATAGGTTCATCCTTTTCAATAAATGCAGGAGGCAGCAGCCCATTCTTTCTTACAACGGTAATCTGATGCTTACAATTAGTGTAGTGAATGTGCCATGAAGATCCTTTAAACATAGCTTACGTTTGAAAGGATTTATAATAAATATATTGAAGTTTCCACAGCAGACCTTTTAAACGCAGTTGCTGACGTTAACTTAATGTTGCTCACTCATGAAATATGAAATCAGCAGGTGACTTAGAGAGCACTCTGACGAAATATGATATGGTTTCTATGCAGAGACGGAAGACAAGCTGATCTTTGAAGATGGCATTGGACGTTTTTTCCATCTTGTGACAATTTCTTAAGAGCTGATTAAAGTCAAATCAACAACACTGACATGCTGCTAAAGTAGTTCACATGCTCAGTGGAAGGATTTTGCCACGCTGCTTACTTGATGCTTGTGTTAGGATAATTAAATAGCTATGCAGATTGAATGACAACCCTGCTCTACTCTGTTTGACTGTTTGACTGCTCTACTCTGTTTGGCAGGTTTCAAATATATAGTAAATAGTATTTAGAGTCCACAAAGTACTTTGTATTAGCTCATTTCATGTTTGCCATCGAAGAAAGAGATGAATAATGAATAATGTTCTGTCTTCAAATATCTTGTCGTGTCAATAACACCTTATGTGAGAAAAGGGGCCATAATCAATTTGGTGTGCTAATGGCTGTACTTTGGTGAAAATTTGCCATTGTGCATTTGCAGGCTGTTTCCTAATTAAAGACGGATTTTTATTATTGCTCTGACATTTGATAATAATATATGAATATACTATAACAGAAGTTAACTGTTCATCAAGGGCACTTTATCTGACCTCTTCCCTCTTTGCTTTTCAATTAACTTCCATGTCACTCAACAAACTCTTGGCCTTTGTGGTGCTCTTGATCTAAACAAGACAAGGAATATATACTCTAAATCACGATAGGATAAGGAAAAACAACACAAAGAAATTGATAAAGTAGGAACATGTTTTGTTTGCAAGCCTTGTAAGATGTCTATGCCGTCATTTCTTATCTAAACAGAGGCACTTAATGTTAGCATATGCTGACTGCTGGCTCGAAACAGATGAATAGTTTTTGTTTGTGTCACTGCTATTATCTATAAGCTGCATCAGTATTTAGAAGAAGCAATTTAACACCCCTGACAAGTCTCTGAATGTTTAAGAAGCTTGAATATTACCAGTTATGGTTCTGTAAATATGCATTCCAGGAAAAGTAATACTTCCATCTCCTCTCTCACCCTCTCTCTTTCTATCTCTCTCTCTCTCTCTCAGATGCACACACAAATTTTGCCCCTGCAGCTGCTATGAACTATAGTCTCTAGTCTCTTTGGGCAATGCTAACTTAACATTTTGGTAAACTGGCTACTATGAAATACTGTGATACTGAAAGAAAGCTGCCCAACCGTAGCATAGCAATATAGTAGAGTGGCTCTATTTCTGGACAATACATTGGGTGAATGGTGTGGTTATCCTGATTATTCAGGACTGTAGTAACTTAAACTACAGCAACACCTAGCTAGGCACCCTGGGACTGTACAGCATCTCTACTTGTTAGAGTTAGAGTTAGAAGATTGAAAAAAGTTTTTATTAAGTGTGCTTTCAAATGATTGAATAATGATTCATTCAGCCTAAACTTTTGCGTCTATGTGCAAAAGTATACTGTGAAACTGGTCCTGTACATATCTGCTGTATGTGAGGTCCTATGTAATTAATTATTGCTTCATGTACATCAAGTAAATGATTCCATGTTAAGTCTAGCTAACGGTTAGTGTGAAGAGCTCATGCATCTTATACATGTTAAGCAGTGCTGTGGTAGCACAATGCTGTTGTAACTAGGAGGTTCTGCATGGCCTAAAGAGCACATAACATAATTCCCCTACCCTAACCAGTGTACGTTCTAAAAAGCTCAAAGGAAGAAACAAACAAGCCAATGAACACACAGAGCCCGGCTCCTATTAAGGTGCTCCTCTGAGCACCTAATAAACTGGGGTTTTTATGAAATTATGCTGTAGGCAAAATGTATCATTAGACATTCAGTAAATTAGAGTATAATATTGACTGTCAACCTCAATAATTTGGGGCAAATTTTTGTATTATGATTATAGATATCGGTCACACGGAAACAAAACATCTAATATAAAAGACTATCAAATGAAATAATGTTCTTGTGTGGTCATGGTAATGGGTTTGACACACTTTAGAAGACGACCACACAGGCCACTCCCACCTTCCATTCTAATTAAGAAGATTGGGCATCATCAGCCTTAGGACAAAAATAGACTACAGTGCTTGTCATCATTGCTTGCAAAGACATGGCCGGTCAGATGTAGCGAACCCATCATTGCAAGAAAACAGCTGCAAGCTACAGATAGCAAATGATTTTTTCTTGTTTAAACTGTCTTATACCAAGAATTAATTATAGCAAATGTCTAAGAATAAGAAATAAAGAAAGAATAACAAATTACTTTTAAATGGAAAAACCTCCTCTGGAGTTGCCCATTGCTTAGATACAGTGTAATTATCGTGAACCACTACACCTGAATCACATTCATCATTTGTTTGTTTGAACAATGACATTTGCTTTCATCTCGAGAAAAATCAAAAATTCATCAACTGTTGCTCAATTGCATGTGGCGGCCTTGAATGGTTTCAGTGAGCAATGGACTTCAGACAATCAAGGCATGTCCTACTTTCTGTCTCTTGCTGGCCTTGATGACTCATGTCCTTCCACAGGGATGTAAATAACAATACAATAGAGTGACTCAAGCCAGAATGCTTGGCTCCTCACTCAAACTGTGAATCTCACTTCATGATGAAGTGACATCAGCGACAAGCATTGCACCTACAATGGCTGTCAAACTGGCCAATAGCCTGGTCTAGCACAGGACACCTTCATTATAGAAAATACAGCTTGGAATTGTTGAACTGCTGTGACGTCCCTGGCAGAATGCAGCCCTCTCTACTGAAATTGGACTGATATTCAAAGCAATGTTTTTTGCTTGTTTTAGGTGGAGAAACTAATATAACAAATAGATTATAGGCTATGAATAATCTCCCCAGAAAGTAGGAATTGTGCATATTTTCAACAGTATATTCCACAGGCAGATTTAGAGACCGGAGTTTGATGTCTATTCACTCCAAAGTAATTGTCATTGATGTTTCAGTCCCACTCATTTCTAACCATGCAGCTATAACAGGAAGGGAATCTCATGCCATGGTATTGTGGAAATTCTTTCTATTATTGCCAATTTGTCTTTCTTTTCACAAGTTCAGGGTTATATCAGTCAGTCCCTTGTTCATTGTGCTCTGAAAACCAAGATCATGTTTTATGGTTCAGTTCACCGGTAGCGTGAAATAGCATGATGTATAGTGAATGGTTTGATCAGATAGCAAACTTGAGTATTACCCTGATAGATGCTGGACTGCAAAGATTTCAAAGTAAAAACCAGTGAGAAGATAAACTTGAAATTATTGAATATGAATATGAAACAACCTTGTTCCATTAGTACCTATAACCTAGAGATGCTGGATTTCCTGGAACTCCAGCAATTCTAGGGTATAGGTACTAATGTCGTTGCCGTTGCTGAAGTTCTTGTTCATTCTGTATGGTAGCACACTTTTAGAAGCTAGATGGACAACAAAGTTTTTAAATTAAACCACTGGCTAAATGGTATGAACATAGACCTGTCCAAAATCCCACAAACCAGTTTTGTGGATGTTAGGCTATATTTTACCCCACATTGAGGTAACTCCTTCACCCATGGACTAACTCAATGCAATCTCTTTAATATGTTCAGCCCAACTAACTATTTAGGCTCTACACTTGTGGAATTAATGTATGAATCATAGGCAGTCAAGCCCCATCATCGTGGGAAACATGGTGACAGGGATTGCAACATCTTAAGATGGGGAGAAGAAACACTTAATAGTCTGTATGATGCTGGTAAACCAGCCTGTCATATAGTTCTCTTTTTTATTATCATCTTTTTACCAATAAAATGGTTTCTTCTTTGTTGGGTCACAGCCTATACGAGATATGGAGTATGTGATTGTGAGACGTAGAAGGCGATACCGGGAGCGCATATACAGCCAATGGATCTCTTATATTGTGTTGTCTCCTTGTGCGCTGTAGGTGAAGCTACTGTGCTATTTTACTTTTATGTCGGTAGCGGTTGGGACGTGGCACAGCTATCACAAAGTTGTCATTGTGCCATTGTGCGAGTGTACTGCTTAAAGGGGACAAAATGAGCTGATTTGATTGGCCAGATTTGAAGCCAGCCCTCACCACACCTACTGATAGTGTATCCATCTTAATCCAACCTTTGGTCACCAAAATATCAAAATAGACCGGACACGCCCACTTGCGCCATGTGCCCAGACTTTAGACCTGTGCCTTGATTCATGAAAATGTTCATAATGTGGGCATTGTGAAGCCCTTTGAGTCTGTGATTAAGGGCTCTACAAATAAACCTGACCTGACTTAAGTTAAATCTCTGTGGCAGTAGTGTTGGCAACGTAATTCCACATCATTTTCCAAAACAGCTTTAATGATCAGACTAGATTAATTTCCTGTAATCTAGTTAAGTTAGTGCCCTTAGTCAAATGGTGGTCCAAGTAGGTATTTATTTCAATATCTATGTGGGAAATAAAAGTGGTTTGGTAGCAGCTTATGGCATGTTTACAGTACTATGGATTGTACTTTGCTGACGTCTAGGAATATCCACATAGAGGAGGGAAATGACCTGCAGGTTGGGGGTGACAATGTAACTCTACAGGCACAAAGCATATAGGCCCCCAGGCACATACACACACATTTGGACAGAGAGCCGCGATAGGACCTGAATTATACATCTGCACTCAAAATTGTATACCCTGCCCTCAAAGTCATATTAACTTGAATGTCTTGTACTGACACATCACTTGGATTGACAAAGTTGCATTCCTGCTGTTATGGTACATAAGCCTGTTGACAGTGATTTTTATTGTATAATTAAAAGCCTTGATGTCACACAAATGGAATATTACATGCCAATATAATCATGTTAATAGTTTAAGAACACAATTTTCCAGTACCTGGTGGCTAGGTAGAGAAATCTTCCACAGATTTTTCAAGGAAGTAATCTACTTTTCCTGCTCTCTCAGCACACAACAGGACAATAGATAGCTTTTATTTACAAAATTAAAAAATGCCAGTTGATATGCTTTGGGCTATTAGAACCAGCCAACAAACTCTTAAAATGCTCGTTTTGCAGAAATGCAATGTAAACTGACTTGATAAATATATACACTATTATACGGACTGACCGATGACATCTGACAAGGAAAAAAAAGGTGTGGGCATATAAAAAAAAACGATGGTTGCAAGAACAATAATGGGGATAGTGATAGTGGTAGCAAAGAGCTCTGAGTAGAATGATTATAACTCACTGTAACTTCACTGTAAAAATATATCGTGCTCGTAGGGCTACTCAGAAAGAGAAGAGGGGCAGACCAGCCACCATGACAACTCATGAAACATATGCACAGAAACCATGTAAGAATCTCCTGAAACCTGGAAGTATAGGATATTGGATGCATTTCTCTGATTTGTCAAGGAGCACAGCATTGCTAAGAGAGCTGGCAATTAGATCTCAGTTTAATTGGTTAGCTTTGCCTCTTAAGCCATTGTACTTATTTAATAAGGCCTTTGATGACATTTTGAAACTGTGCTGGCATACCTCAGTTGGTTGATGAGGGCAAAAGAAAAAAATATGTCACTATAATGTTCAATATTTAGCTGACTGAGCAAAACTAAACAAAGAGATTGCATTTTTCCATGTGCTTTTCATCAATGAAAATTAATCTATTATAATTGTAAATTATGTACCAAAAAACAAACTACATATGTGCGTGTGTGGCCATTTAGATAGCTATGGCCACACAGTGGCGACAGAGAACATACCGTGATGCGCACGTTATCAAATATATTATAGGCCTATTCAAAGTAGATATCACAGTTTTTTGCGATGTGTATATCGTGCAAGTTCATATCCCGATGACGATAATAAAACAATATATTGTGCAGCCCTACTTACTGTGCTAGTTCACATTATTCTGTTCTCCTTCCAGGCTAATTTGTAAGATATAGCCTGGAGGCTGGAAGGAGTCCTGGAAGGATGATGCAATGTGCAGTAGTATTGTTTCATATGAGATGGAACTGGCTTTTACAACATTATTCTATGTAACTACAGTCAATGTATGCTACTGCAATCAATTTTGACAAAATAATTTGAGTGAAGAGACTAAAAAAAACAACTTTATTGTTGCCCACTGACAGTATTGAACATTATTTCCAGGACCTTCCAGGAGAAAACCTTATTGACATTGTTGAGAGTTTGAGCACTATCCCAACTTTCTTGAGCGGGCCTGTTTTGCAGAACATTAGCTTCAACTAGAGGCAGAGATTTGTCAAAAAAAAAAAAATACATTCAATTCTTACAACAATAAAGCATCTGCTTTGAAGCTTGAATCTTAGTCTTTTTGTGCCCTTGAATACTTAAGATTGCTGAGATTCTGTACTGTGTATCATTTTGGTTAAGTAATATTTAGTGAACTACAAATAAGTCACTCTTGATAAAATATCCATTCATGGAGCATCAATACAGTGTTCCTTCAAAGGAGTATAATGATTTATAACTAACCTGACTGGCATTGTAATATCTGCTTTGTCATTCTGAGCATTAAGATCTAGTCAATTTACAGACTTAAGAATGCAGTGTGTTACTGCTCAGAGAAATGAAAGACAGGCCTGGAGTGCCTACTGATTTTAATGACCTGAAAGCTTGTTTCTAATGAGCTGATAGGATTTGCTATTGATTATGTTTTGATGGCAAAGTTATGTGATTGCACCACATTGCAAATTGAACTTGCCAACACTGAGTAATGGGGATATGTATTTCTCTACAATTAATGTACACATTCCCACCCATTGCATTTTGCCTTAACTTAAGAGAGTGTTAAGTTGTGTTTCACCTGACTACAATCTACCTATGCATCCCAAGCACACATACACATATAATGTCTTCACAGCATATTAAATCACCATACTTGCCCCTTAATTGAGTTCTTTCTCTGCAATTAAGTGTGCACTCACTTGTGCATTTTTTGATGCCGGATCCTTTCTTCAGAGCATGCCGACTGAGTTTGCATTGGAAGTTATTCTCCCAGAACTCTGCAAACCAAATATTCCTTCTGTTGTTTTCCAGCGTTCGGCTGATGAAATAGCGATCAAAACCTGAAAGAAATCAGTGACAGGTACTGTATTACTTCAACCTTCAAAGTACATTGGATTTTAGACGGCCTTTAGTATATATTGTTTTAATTGCTCAATATTGCATTGATCCAAAGATTGTGCAGTGATTCCAATTGGAAAATATCAATAAAAACATTAATTTGTATTTAATTGATTTGACATTTTTGATTGTTTTGTAATGTTTCACCCTTTATTGTAGAATATAAGTATAAAAGAACCATGGTAAAAGATTATCCAAATAAACTGATACATTTTTCACCTCAAGCATTCCCATTCATAACACCAGGCACTAAAGAAGTTAAGGTATCAAGATTTGACTTTATTCTCAAACCATAAAAACAATGTTTTATGTATAAGGCATATACGTACATTTATTCCAGTAAGGTTAGGTCAGGAAGTAAGTATGATATGAATACCTCGGATGGACTGTCGTTTGGGCAGGATGGTGACAGCACCCTCTGCCATCTCCTCCTGGTTCAGTATTGGGGAGATTTTGGAGCCCCAGCTGTCTGAGCCTACCCAGATGAAATGGCCTGTCTGGTTGGCCTTCTTAGCTGCTTGAAGGAGCCGCCTATGGGTCAGGGAAGGAGGGAATGTTGTATAATGGTATCATATAATGTGTCATCTATATTTATTTATTTTCTGATATACACATACAGTATATCATGATATATCACATGATGTATATATATCATATTTAATTCAAAGGCATGGTAAAGAGGTAGCACGCTACAATACAGGTAGTTCCATGAGTGTAATATCTGGACAAAGTTCTGCAAAGGAGATCCAGCAGAATTGAAAGACCAAAGATAGTATATCAATTCTCAAAGTTCTCCTTGGCTGCGGCAGAACGACACCCTTGCCACATTTGTCCAGGCTTGCCTGCTAATGGAACTAATTTGAAGTAACAGAGAAGGGAGTCATAAAAACTGCCAGCAAGCCCTGCTGTTCATGTAGCCTTTGCACATTATAGCAAGGAAGTTGGAACACACCAACATCAAATTGAAACGCAACCTTCTCGCACGTGAAGCCAAAAAAATTCAGACCCTCATACTGCCATAAAGACACCAGGGCAAAAGCATTAAGCACTGCATTAAGTACTGCATTAAGCACTGCAATGTATTACAGACAACATTAGCTTTCTACATGGCAGTCAGAAGACTTATGTCCTCAAGGGTTTTTTTTTGTTTGATTAATAATGACTTTTCCTTTACAGAGCAAATACTGTACTGTTCACAGGAATACCTGCTCAGGTATATGGGAGAGAATTTCCTCCACATTTCCTCCAATTTCCTCCACAAATATATACTGAATAAACTCCTTTTCTGTATGTTCCTTTTTATACTAAGAAATACTTTGCTAAACTATGGGAGGCTATGAGATGCAGGAGTCACTTTGAGTCCTGGAAATTATTTGTGTTGTACTTTATAGCTCTGAGGCAAGGCAGGGTATTTCTATTATTACCATACTATATAAGTATGCATACTATGAAAACAGCCCAGGCCTCTATGCAGACAATTTTGGGTTCTTATTAAACTGCTGCCAACTCACATTGACTGGGTTCAAGGATAGAGCAAGCATACAGAGCTGAAATCCCCTTGGCTTTCTGTAATTACTATATATCCAGACTATTACCCGTTATCAGGACTGGATTAAGTCAATGAGCACTGGGACTTCTGCCCCGGTCATTATCAAGAGACCTCCCCATATCACTAGCCACTTCCTGTCAGAATACATTGGCTGACTAACTGATTGCTTGGAAACCTTTGTAAAGCCACTGCAGTGCTGCATGTGTTGATTCAGCATACAACTATGGACAACAGCATAAAACTATTAATAGTAATGGTAACAGTTGCATAAAACTGTTCATGTCAGTAATTGCCTATGATATACCTGTAACAACTTTTTCCTCTATTTTGAAAATCAAGAAAATGTGTGTATACCAACACAGATTCCTAAGCCCTTGCCATCTTAAAGGATATAGGCTGAGTATTAAGATGTGGGGTGGCAATCTGCACTTTCCAAGGCAAAAAAGCAATATGAATGTGGACACAGGAGATGCATTTTAATGCCTGATGTAAGGGTGACCTCAGTTAAAAATATTGCAATGGTAAAACTTATTAATCACAATGTAGCATGTTAAAGATTCTGCAACCATTAAAAGCTTAACCCAAACTCTCACATATGACTACTCACATTCTCTCTGTTTAAAAACAGAAATAATCAAGTCAGGCAACTGTGATATTACTTGACAACAATTGGAATTCTACTGCACTCACCTGATGTCATCCTCATTGGCAAAGATAATGACTACTCGGGCATTAGGGTTCTCACTCAGTCTACGAATGATCTTGTCAAACTCTCCGGACTTTGGTTCACGTGGTATCTTCACTGACTGCGAAATGCACAGACCTCCTGCATGGAAGACAAAAGTTTTAAAATTAAACACTGGTTGAGGAAATAACTGCCTTGTCTACTGAAAAGAAAACCACTGGCTGTAGTGGAAATTTAGACTTGGTTAAATTGAAGTGTGAATTCATACTGCAATTTAAGGAACAGATTTTGTGTGCTCTAGGTGAACTGGAAAGATGCGAAGTGCCGAGTCATGAAAAATCTGCCCTTTTCTTTAAACCCACACAAATCCTATTCAATCTTCTGGACTTTTATGATGGATGCAAGATTAAATGTGTGCAGGTGTAATATTTCACAGCATGAGGGATGCAAGGTATTAAAAAATCTTTTCCTGGACCACAAGGGTCAACTTTGAGACATGGAGACCCATCAATTCAGTTTATGGTCCTGCCAATGAGACTGGGGGAATTCGGTAGCATTTGGGAGTACATCCTTTTTGTAATTGAAAATTTCAATACTGGTTCCATTTGTGCAGAGTCACTCATTTTCTTATGACACATATTGTTTAATTTTGTTTAAGTTTCTTAAATGCTACCATGTTTCTGATCCTGGCTCTTGTTCGCAAAGGCATGTAATGACACAGAGACAGAGTAGAATGTGAAATGTATTATTCAATTTCCAATTTGATTAATCAATGACATCTTTAATCCTACTGTCCAAATTGATTGATTCAGTTATCATCTTGCTTGTTAGGCACAGGCAAACACAATATGTAATTCACCACAGATGGGTATTAACAGAGTCATCTCCCACTAAGAGATACTATGCTATTGAACACAAGTCTAAAAGCAGCAGGCGACGTCCACTGGTTACCAACAAGCCAAGGCTTTCTAATTCCCAACATTTCAGGAGGACTATTTTGTCGCCCTGCCAAAATGCCAGAGTGTATGTGCATGCTAATGAATTCCCCTTTCGTGTCCCAATACAAAGCCAGCCCAATGACCAATCAATGCAGAAATAATACCCTCTACTTCAGTGCACTGCAGCCAGACTCACATCATGGATCATAAAACAAAGCCTGGCCCCAGCTCAGATACTAATAGGTTGGGAGGCTGGAAATATGGGTAAAGAACAGGGGATGTCATTAAAGAAACAATGACGTTAGGCTGCTTTGTGCATGGGTGCAAAACGGCACTTCCGGTCACTCAAGAGCTTCAGACACTGGCCTCACCATCTTGCTGACTTTGGTGTACTAAGTGGTGCAATTTTCTTATGCTTTCTTTTTCTTTGAATCTGTGGTTTTGCTATTTCAGTGGGGCTGTTTTCCAGATAAGCTGTGTGTAGGTTTGCCTTGGTCATGCATGTCACAGCTAGAACACGGCAGTTGTGGCCCATACATCCCCTTGTCTGATTAATGGATTAGTGGTTTCTCACTGGCTGAACAGACTTGTTCCTTGGTGTGTATTGGTCCATGTCTGTTCTTGGCAAATGTTTCCTTCTGCACTTAGGCATGACTTTTCTCACCCAAGCCCCATCATTCTCATAATTCATATATTTCTTAAACCTCGCTTCAATATCACACTTCAAGAGAACAATCAAGAGTTTGAAATCTTGATGCATGTAAGGTGTTTGTCAAGGCAAGGTGTTTTACTGAATAATACTTGAAACAAAATCCAAATGAATCTATGATATGATGTGTGCAGGTAAAGCAATTCATAATTCACCATGTTTCAGTACATTTCAATTATCTAGGCTCTCGCGATTGTTTAGGCTTGGGCTATACTAAGACTATCTATCTACCTCTCTATATCATTATACTTACACTACCCAGCCAGGCACATGGGAAATATGGGAATGCAGCAACAGCCATCTAAAAAGCCGTCTGTTCTCAGAGACTCAGTCATTACATTCTATGTCCTTCCCTCGCTGGTGCTCCAGTCCCCTGTTCCCCCAACATATGCTATGTGGAAGCTGGGCACTCATCCTTTCCTTTTCTTCTCTACTCACATCAGTGGCAGGCAGTAGCATTACATTACTCTGGAGAGAATAGCAGGAGGACCCAAGGAGAAGAACCGAGCCTGTGGGAGTTGACACCTACTGAACAGGGCCCTCCATTGGGCCACTGTCATAACTCTGCTAGTTGCAGGGTAGACATGCCAATTTAATTTATTGCCAACACCATCCATCCATCCATCCATCCAAAAAACACATTCACACAGGGGGTGCCAGGGTGGCCTAGTGGTTAAATAGACTTCAACTCTATCAACTTGGACCCGGATTCAAGCCCTGAGAACTGTTTTGGAGCAAGACGCTTAATCCCTACCAGCTAAGCGGCGCTGTTCTAAAGTTCACTAAAGTTAATCCTACACTTTTTCTCTACAAGTATAAAATATCACATTATTATTATCATTACACACACACACACACACACACATACGTAAAAAACATAAAGTATATAATATTTCCATTCACAGCCTTGAAACATTTGCATGCACAAATGGCTTTCACATGTGTTAATTCAACCATGCCAACCTATCCAAAATGCAATTTTCATACACCCTCAAATGTCTTGAAACCTATTGGCAGGGGTGCACATAACTGGTGGGCAGGTGTGCACACGTGGTCAAAATAAATGATGTGCAGCAGATAATACGAGAAGAGGCGTTTTTGCGTACCAACATTTTTGGCATTTTTGGGACACAGTTACATACTGAAACATCAGGATTTTCTCCATACATCTGGTAAGATAGCCATTAGGACACATGTTAATGTTAATAATCAGTTAAGCGTGTAACTTTTAGCCTTCGTTCTTGATTAAGTTAGCAAGGTTAAACCTTTAGCTCCAGCAAATAGTTAGCTTACGTTACAACAGGTTTACATTACAACTAGCTTACATTTTTTCTCTGGTTTTAGGATTTTCATCCATTCATCAAAATGTCCAAGAAGCAAGCCACACACAGTAATTACTTTGGTTGTATTCCACCACCTTTAAAGAAACGCCAGACTGAACCTGAACATAAAAAACGTGTATTTGCAGAAAAGTGGCTGTAGGATGATGACAACCACACAGAGAAGTGGTGCAAAATATGCCGTGGAAATCCCAATCTCGCAGATAAAAGCAGCGCCTTTTATATAGGGACAAAAAATTTCAGTCATTCAGCTTTTGAAAAGCACAAAAAGAGTAAAGAGCACATGAACATAGTGCAATCTATTGATAACAGGCGCAGCCAGGATCAGAAATCCAGTCTCCCTCTTGACAGGTGGCAGGACAAACTGAATGAGGAACAGCGTCAAGCACTATATAATACTTTTCTTTTGGCCTTTCGCAAAGTGAAACATGCATGTCCTATGTGTTCATATGAGGAGGATATTGTGCTTTTCAAGCTTGGAGTTAATGTCGGGAGAGCATTGCACAGGCAATCAGTTCAGAATTGAGTGAAAAATTGAAGGCAGCTGAATTTTGAGATGTGCTCTTTGATGGATCAGAAGACATAACAAAAGTGGAGCAGGAAATTGCGTACAATGTGTCTGTGTCTAGCAACGGAGAGTTTACCTCAGATTTCCTTGGATTAATTTGGGTGTGAATCGAATGGCACAGGACATAGTGAACGGGCTTGTGCAACTCTTCCATGCCGTTAAGGAATGAGTGGAAGACAAAGTTGGTCTTGGTGTGCACAAACAGAGCTGCAGTCAACGTTGGAGTTTACAAACTGTGTCAGATGGTGGCGATCGGGGATTCCCTTGTGCATATTCTGTGTACCGCCCACACCCTCGAGAACTGCGCCAAGTCAGCTGATTGCATGGCTCCATACTGTGAAACATTTAATCGCTCCGTTATCAAGTTGCTAAGCTTTTATTGACAGAAAGGGTGTGCAAAAAGAACAGAACAACTAAAGAAGATATGTGATGAGAATGGCATTGCCTTTGTGAAACTAGGAAAGTTTCACAACATTAGATGGTCTGCATGGAGACAAGAGACTGTTGAAAATATGGAGGTTATTACCATTGCCATTCAAATTCAAGTGGCTACAAGTGATGACAGTGATCTAAAACATACATGCACAGAGTGTTTTTGGTGTTTCCTAGCCAATATGCTTGACACTGGAAACATTTTACAGCTCACCTCCCTCAGGTTCCAGCAAGAGAATTTGACTATTGGTGAATGCAAAGATGAGCTCATGGTAGCTATTGGACAGCTGACACTTTTGCTTGACAGTGAAGGCAAGTACAAGAAAGAGACTGTTTCAAATGCTGATGCTGACAGGGACAAGTTTGATGTATTGAGAGGTCTAATTCATGAGTTTGAAAGCAGATATGAACCCTCAAGTCATGTGATCAATTTTTAATTTTTGATTCTTCAACTTGGCCTGAAGAAATGCAAGACCTCCACAGTTTTGGCAACACAACACTTAGTAACATCTTTCATAAATATGAGGCCAGCTTGTCTGTTGACAGAGACTCCACTGTAAGAGAATGGATGCGTTTAAAGCAAGCAGGATGGCAAACATTTGGCAGCCTCCTCTGTGTATGACTTGGTCAACATAGTGAAGACAAGCAATCCAGATAGTTACTCCAACATTCAGAAAGTCCTTCTGTTGTCCTTTACACTGCCCTTGAGCAGTGCTGCATGTGAGTGGGGATTTTCACATCTCAATATAAAAAAAGCAAGTACAGATCCTGCCCGTCAGACTCTCGCCTCTAATACCTGATGCACATCCACTTGTCTAAGATAACAACAGAGACTTCTGACCCAAAGCCAGTTGTTGACTTATGGATGCAAACAGCTAATCGCAGGCTCAACCAGGTAGAAAGAAGTAGGCCTACATCATCATCTACCATGTTTGAAAGAGAGGAAGATAGTGAGGAGAGCAGTCAGGAGGCTGGCAGGAGACTTTTTAAGACCTTTTTAATGCCACTAAAAATGCAATTTAAGACCAATTTTGCAACAAAAATGAATGCAAAAAAACAAACAGTAGTATTTGACAGCTGTTTTATGTTTTTCCACTCTGTATATGCGATTCCAAAGCTTTGATTCCCATTGTGCCTAATTTGAAGGTTCAAATGAAGCAGCAGGCTTTGTACTCATTTGACTCCACTGGCTTCAACCAATGGTGCAATCCATTGTACTCGGAACTCGAAAAAAAATGTTTTCCCAAGCAGATGCACTGGAACACATTTAGATTGGAAGTCGGGAATACCGATTGCAGCGTAAATCGCTTTTTTGAAAGGACTATGCCTGTGATTTGGCAAGCCAGAGGCGCTAATGGTGCAATCCATTGCATGTCGGAAGTCAATAGTTCCGCTGCGGTATTCCCAACTTCCAATCTAAATGTGTTCCAGTGCATCTGCTCGGGAAAACATGGGCGCCCGCAGCAAACTCATGTTTGTATGGCA
This sequence comes from Gephyroberyx darwinii, assembly GCA_900660455.1. Lineage (NCBI taxonomy): Eukaryota > Metazoa > Chordata > Actinopteri > Trachichthyiformes > Trachichthyidae > Gephyroberyx > Gephyroberyx darwinii. The sequence goes on along the minus strand of CABFOQ010049802.1, from coordinate 9,582 downwards.
AATCTCTGAATTTCACGAGCATCTAAAGAGGACCCACATCAACTACTACAGCGCCATTAGTGAAGAGAAACGGCACCTATCAGTGTACTAGTAACGTTAAACCACATGCTAGTAAAGACTTCTATCTCGTAACGTTGAGCACAAATCAACCGAATTACGTTATAATGTAAACTACAAAATTGTTCAACATGTTTTCATAACAAAAACGACATATGAAGTAAAAATTGATGCAAAGGGAATTGTGTTTACTGTTCATGGTGTGCACCGCTATATTGCTGTGACGTCAGGTGTGTTTATATCAGCGAACTCGGACCACTTGGACCTGGCTCGAGTTTCCGACTGGGAATTCCGACTTGAATGACTGTTCTATTGCACTTTTCCGTGTCGAAGGAGTTCCGAGCACCATAAAGCAGCTAGCTAAACAGTCTCTGGCTGAGGTAAAGTAAACTCAGATAGGCGCAGGAAAGTTGCAAGTGTGGTTCCGCTCTACTGCTAAAAAACAAATCTGTTCCTTCAACCACTGAAGTGACGTAAATCACTATACATTTTGTATCAAAGGCAACATACTAAAGTAACTAAGTCGACATCACCGGGCACATTTTTAAGACCTTTTAGACTTTACAACAACAAAAAAAGACAATTTAAGACCTTTTAAGGCCTTGAATTTAGATAATTTAATTTAAGACTTTTTAAGGACCCGCGGAAACCCTGCATTTAAAGAAACTCCTCTTGTCTACAATCCTCTTCTCATCCGATCACCCACAGACTGAACCAGACCACCAGATCCCACCCAATATCATCTTGTAAACACAAGAACATAGAAAGACAGATTACAAAGCTATTAACAACAAATGTCTACCCTGAGATAACAAAAACACTTATCTACTTTATTGTTTGTGTCTCCAGGGAAATGCAAAATCATCAGTTCATTAATTATACAGTTATACATTAAAATCACCTGATGATGTTTTGAGATTAAAGAGCTGGCAGCTTGTTTAAAATCAAGATGAACACAATGGTTTGTGCTTAGGAAAGTGAAAAAATAAATCAAGAAAGTAAGTTTTTTGGGCATATGCCACACTCCCCACAACTAACCGGTAATTGTGCTTAATCCTTCAATGGAGTTAAATATCCTTGATACTACAGCTACTGCTAAAAATGTCATATGGAGTGTATTTCTCTCCATATACTCACTATTGTACTTCTCTTACATTTGAACCATGAGTAAAAAACACCTCTAAAAATATATGTCTCTGAAGAGACTGCAAGCTTCCACTCTCTAGTGTCATCCATTGTCAGCACTAGTCTCTGCTCTCCTAACAGCTCTGAACACTAATGTTCATTCTCATTTGACACCCATGGGAGAGACAATGCTGCCATAAACATTAAATACGCCCATGCACTGTGGCTGATTGCAAGACAGCTTTTGTGCTCACTAAATAGTTGAGAGGAAGCGTGGTGTGGTGAGGGTGTATAAATAGCCTATTTATTGGGATGCCCTCAGCAGAAATACCTACACATGCAAGCCTCATTTGCAGCTCAGTAACATTGTTAGTAACAAAAGTACAGAGGGCTAAAACTGTGTACCAGCCTATTCTGTTTTACTATACTAATGACCAATAATTAGGCTTTTTGTAATTATCTTAACTAAATAACAGTTGGCAGTGAACACGACTCCTCAAAAATCACTTCCTAACATGATCACTACGCTTGTGGCTCTATTGGAGGTTAGCAAATGATTTGATAGGCTACAAACACAATTAAATAATAATTACAAAGCCTGTTTGAGCTGTGCAGTGTTCTGAATTCCTCTCTGCTTTTAACAGCAGTATTGTTCCATCACTCCATCAATGTGCTCAAATATACTGTCTGGCTGCTGACCAACAGTCTATTATACAGTCAATGGATGTCCTCAGTGCTGCATTCACATTGGTATACATTACACAAAAGAAAGTACCGTCAAATAAATCAAATTGATGAAAAAAAATGTTGGGGAAACAAAAATATTACCAAAGGTGATGTTGCGATGCAGGAATAAATTATATCCCCAACTGATTTATTTAACTATCCCAAATGATTTATGTAATTAAACTGATCGGAGGCAGGGAAAAAGCAGAAGGGATGAAATTCCCACCATCCCTCTTAGCAAGTTGCACCCTAGATGAACCACACTAATGATAACACACTACTAACTAAGTTAGTAGACTATCATTTTTTAAAGATTATTTTGTATTTTGTGTAGGTAGCGATGCGGCAGAATGATGAGGAGACTGTCCCTCAACTGGAAAGCCCAGATTCAGTCCCCTGTTTGGCAAGCATCCACCCTGCTAAAGTGTCCTTGAGCAAGATACCAAATCCCTACCAGCTTCTGGGGTGCAGTTCTCAAATGAAATAAAAGAGAAAAAATAATTTCTCCTCTGGGGATCAATTAGTATCGTATCACATCATGATTATTATTAGTCATCAGGATGTCCTGAGCTACCAAATTTCATCCATCTCTGTAATATTATGAGGATGACTCAGTTGACCGATTTCTACAGTGCAAGCATTTGGCTTTCAACTTTTTTTCAAAATATTAGTAGGAAATCAAATTTGAGGGCACTGGCACGAGTAGTAATTTTGCCCCCCCACAATTGAAACTCATATCTTTAGACAGATGCACTGCAAGCCTGTTAATGAATCTGGGTGGGCTTCTTTTTAATGTGTGGTCAAATAGGACAAAGCTCACACTGCATATCCACGTAGAAAATATTGTTCTCTGGCGCCTACGTCTAGCCTGACCGACCAGCTACTATATTAACTAATGTTAGCAAGATGAATGTTTGAGATGAAGAGCATTAAAAGCTACTTCCATCGGTACAAGGACTCAAGGAGGTACATCCTCCGTGAGATATTAATCCAACCTAAGGTAATGAAGTGCGCTGTGCAAAGATGGTTGGACAAATAACTGATTCCATTACAAATGACTTGGCATTTCAAATGAGGAGTGCAAGATTGTCTACGTCTGTCTGCTGTATGATGAAAAGCAAATCAACAGTTCGGTTGACCAGCAGCATCTGCAGCATTCTCATACACTTGGTGAGTTGTTCTCTGTAATGGCTAAGCATCATTACCAAGGAAATTGGAAGGAGGTAATGTTTTCACCTGTCTGTCTGTTTATCTGTTTGCTAGCAAGATATCTCAAAAAGTCATGAACGGATTTGGATGAAATTTGGTGGATACATCGCCCCTGGTCCAAACATCAGTAGATTAACTATTATGCTCCGTTCAAGTGCTTGTGAGAAGGTCAGACACCCGGGACTTCCAAGTCAGTTACTAAATAGCATTTCATTCACATGCTATTTTCCTGGAAAATGAAACCCGGAAGACAAACAATGATAAACAAACATAAATCATTAGGGAGGCTGGAGCTTTGGAAGTTGGAGAATTGTTGAGTGTTGGCAGAGGTTTGCTCTACAGAGTGCCTTCTAGATGTTGTAGTGATTTATGTGTTTTAATAGGGATGTTGTGGAGGGTAGAATACTCAGCAGGCCCACCTGTTATTTGTGAAATACTTTACACAGATTAGAGCTGTGAAACATGAAACTGGACAGAATATTGCGGTTGCAACATGAATTGTGATACATAGTGGACTCTTTCTAGCAGTAGAGAACAGTGACAAATTCAGCTGAGCAAACTATCTTTAGACCAGTGTTACTCTATTCAATATTCTAATTGAAGTTTTTCAAGCTGTAAACACATTCACACAAAACACCAATATCCAAATAAAGACTTTTAATTAAACATTGTAGTTTTTGCTCCTAGATTTTGCCGAGTGCACTGGTGTTTTTAAAGTTTACCGTATAACTCTGCTTCTGTAAAAGACAAAAACTGACCCACTCCTGCCAGTGTCATGGAAAAACAATACTACCAAACATATTGTATGAAAGAAATGCCAAGTATTTCTTTGAGATTTGGTATTAGAGATCGTTTTTTAATTTGAACCACATGATTGGCTCAGCTATTGGATGAGAAGAGATGAATGACCCAATTTCATCTAACTATCATTGCAATTTGTCTTTATTTTACCAAACATTTGTGTCATTTTTCAATACTAACCTTGGTCTACCTCATTTGATCAGACTTCCTGTGTTTTGTATTGTGTATCTTCAGTTCATACACATGCACATGTCTGCATGCATTTTATACAGACCCTGGACAGCTTGCCAGGGGCAAGATAATTACTTAGTTTACTCAGTGTACAGGCTAATATCAGAGAACAGCTTTGGGCTGGGTGATGTTTGAGCCCTGGGTTCACTATTGTGTACCATTGGAGGCCACTGTTTAGCCTCATTTCTCATATGAAGGGTTTTATGTGAGGCTAGTATGAAACCCACGGCCTCCTGTTAGATCTCACTGAGCAGCACAGAAACAGCTATGCTCTCTATCCTGCTTTGCTCTGCCAGTGCAAATAATATCCATGCTTTTGAGCATATTGTACACAGTATACATGCCAAGGACATTTTGTTCAAACAGGTGTGCTTCAGACTTGCAATAGGAATTACAGGAGCAATGTCTATTCAGAGTAAGAAACACACATTCCTAAACACCAACACCAGCAACACATTTTCTTTTAAGTGAAAAGCTTGTGAAAAGTAGTCATCTAAATTACACTTCGTTGAGCAGCTACTTACACTGTAAATACACCATAACGTCACTATTGCAAATTTCAGTAAAATCCTGAATTAATGATGAGGTTTTACTTACATTTGAATTACTTTCTCTCACCCTGATATTTCATTATAGACAAAACTTATCATACTGGCCTGTAAATATCTGAATAATCTACAATATTATGACACTAAATATTTGATCCTTTATGTCTCCTTACAGTATGGTTTCAGAATAACGAACCAGAGGACTTCTAAATTACACAAAGGGTCTACTCCATGTAAGCAAATCAGTAATTACTAATTTACTATTACGAAGTTGCTATTACTAAGTAATTTACTATATGTGTTTCCTTAGCTTTATTTATTGCATGTTACTGTATCCTTAATGTGAGGATGGTGATACATTTGAGGTTAGTGAGCTGTAACTTGTATTACCTGTAAATTGATACATTACTGATTGTTCCTTGAATTGAGGCAGTAGGTAATAGAAAGTGTAGCCTAATCCCCTGTTACTTATTAAAATCAGACTGTTACCATCCTAAATGTGAGACTATTGACTAGTGAACTATTGAACTGGTTAGTAATACCAGAGGTGTTTTAGCTGTAATTTAGCTGTGATTTCCAAGTGTTTACCTTAGTTACAGTTGTAATTACTTGGTAACCCTCTAGCTCCTCTACAGCCTTTCGGATGTTAGGTATTGCCATCGGCCATCGGCCATCGGATTTCCTCTGAAATCAGTGAAAGCTCTTCGGGGGCCCATGTTGCAATGCACTTGTTCATCCTAATATAGTGCACTGAAATGGAATGCAGCTGGTTGTTTTCTTATGTGTTGATGTAAAAAAAATCATAAAATGAATGACAATCCTCATATGCTCCGATGTACAATTTAAAAAAAGACTCCTCTGTTTCTCTTCCAAAACAACGCGCTCTGTGGAGCAGCCAGAATGTCATGTTGATGCGATGCTGAAGGCGATGCAACACATTTAGTAGAGTTTAAAGGTAATTTGCTGTTCCTACCATGTATTTACTTGCTGAATACCTTGCACTTAACTGACTTTAAAAATAAAGGTTACCAACTTAATAGTTTACTATGCCTAGTTTTAGCATCATGCCTGACTTGATTTGAACTTTGAAACAATGGCATAACATTTCATTGTATCGCAGTTTCTGTAAAATTTTTCATATGTTTTTAGAAAGCAAGCATTACAGTTGATTATGCCTGAGAAGAACAGCCTGGTTTACCAACAGAAAGGTAAACTAGGCAGTTCTCCTGTTATCTGCCTTTGCTGTGTTGTTGAAGAAAGGGAGCATAAGATGAAACAAAATGATATTGCAAATGATATGCAATTTTGCAGTTCACTGTGCAGTCTTTTATAATGGCTTTCAAATGTACTTGTGGGGAGAAACTCTGATGTTAGTAAGATATCTACATTGTTTTATGTGGAATTTGATACAAGGAGCTTGGGATTACCGTAACACATTGTATTTTTTTCTATAAAATAAGTAAGTATGCCTCAGGTTCCTTTAAGAACATATCCAAGGGCGCCCCAGTGGCTCACTGAGTAGAGTGCGTACAACAAGGCTCAGTCCTGCAGCTGACCTGGGTTCGAATCCGCGGTCATTTACTGCATGTCTCTTCCCCTCTCTCCCATACCTTCCTGTCTCTGTCAAAAAAGGCCGAAAATATATCTTAAAAAATAACATATCCAAAACATAAGAGTAGGTTGCACAATCATTTACATGATTCACAATAGTTTAATCCATAGTTAATCTATTGTCATAAAATACCATATATACTTATGTCTTACTTACTTACTTATTATATCTTACCCTAACTGCTAACTAAGCAATATCTCGTACTGTTTTCCCAATATCTTACAAACTCCCTCACATTACCATGAGATTCAAATACTCGACAGACAGCCAACCTATACAGAATTGCATAAAATCGCATACTTGTCAAATTAGACACTTTGGGGGACTTGCTGAAGAATTGTCTGATCCCACCATCACTTATAATACAGATTCATTTCCATATCATGAAAACAATACAAGTGAACCATTTGCAAATGGAACATCTAGTTGGGACCCATGGCTGACAATGTAGAGAATCCCTTGGACGTAAATAATATCATTAACAATGAACAAGTTTTGGCATTCCTTATCACCAGTGATATGGACAGAGCCTTCCCAAACGTATTGATGCTATATAGATGTACGTGACTACTCCTGTGAGCAGTGTGCAGGCTGAGCACCTGCACTGAAACTATTGAAATATTTCTGCACTAAATTATGAGCAAGGATCATCTCTTTCAGCTTGCTTTCCTTTTCACTGAGAGTAAAATAACAGAGAATATTGACCTGAACCAAGTCACTGACATACTTGCAAATATGAAATCAAGCTATTTGAACTTGTAGGGTTTTGATGCATCATGGCAGAAATGAACATCAAAAAACGTTGATGTCGCTGTCATTTTTTTGCACTTACATGGCATGCATTTACATTTTGCTGTTACTGAGGCAGTTATTTTGAGAATGAAAATTTGTTCCTCAATGAAATTAACACATGGAAGCAGTGGAGGAACTAGGTTATAAGATGAGGTGCTATACTCTGATTCAGGATTGGAAGTTTAAGTGATTGCATTATGAACTGCATGGCTGTATCCAATGTTTTCTGTAATCAAACATTATCCAGTCAAGCGTGTACCGATATTGATGACTATGCTAACGATTTGTGAAAGTATACTTGAGAACATAACTGGGTTGAACTGTTGTTATACTCTGGCCTCAAGGGTGATGGATCAGCTCTAAGTATTTGTTGGCATGGCTATTTCCTTAAGCCAAATGGCAACCAGTCATGGTATTACATCCGTCAGCAACCCTGCCCGCCCTGATATCAGCATGCTTTAATTCTCAGAGGGAAATAGACACACACTCCCTATTTATCGCTTTAGCACATGGGAAGCTCTTGGAGGGCAAAAGGGCAGTTACTGGCAGAGCATGTTATTTTACACATACTAATCTTTCCAGAGTGTCCCTTTGGTTCATTAAGCATCCTGGATTTACTGTACACATGCATGTACACCTCTTATAACATGTTGTTACTGATGAAGCCATTTTGAAGGAGTAAAATTAGGGTTAAGCTGAAATATCGGGCTGATATTAGACTTTTATTAAAAATCACATCACATTATTAAAAATCACATCACAGCATTGTATGTGTTGCCCATTGTGTCCCAACAGAGTACTTTGTACTACTTCATATTTTGGATGTTTTTGGCATGAAAATGGTGAGATTTTAAGATACTGAAAATTGGCTCTAAATATCAACTAATTGGCAGGTTCAAAGCAAAAATAAAACCCGTATCTGTTGAACCCTAAGTAAAATACACACTTGCATAAAGACAGCAATTGTCAACATAACCTTGTGTTCAGATATAAACTTTGTAATGTTTTGTAACTTTGTAATTGACTAGCATGGCGTTTATATAGACTATTACTGCAACCCAGCACAAATGATTCTTCTGTCAGCAGCAGCATGAGAAACCCAACACTGTTTTATTTTTCCACCAGCTATGAAGTTCTGAACTGTTAGCAGCAAAGTTTTCTTTTGCACAAATGTGGCAATTCAACCTAAGGGTGCACAAGGAATATACAAACATTTTGGTACGTGCACTTTATATTCTTCAGGAAGGAATAGTAATTCCATGTCATTGTCAAGCATTGAGACTTCCCCAGCATTTTTGCTTGAGAGCATACTGTCTATTCAGTTCTCAGACCCTGAATAAGGTACATGACAACAGGGTCTGGGGCAACTATAAATTAGATTTCAAAAGGATTGAATTACATTTTTTACTCAGGGTAAATGATTTATAAATCATAGAATAACATGCCTCTGAGTGTTGTCAAATGAGCTTTCCTGCACTGTGAAAAAATGGCATACCTAGATGGGATCTTGCTCTTACCCAAGAGGAATCCACCCAGCGAGGCTTCGCTTTAAGATGAAAATGTTGCTAAACCGAAGATGAGAGTTTAACTATGTGCTGCTTCCTCTGCTGCAAACTCTGTGCTGCAAACATTAATGGTGCTGTTTAATCAGGATGCGGGCAGGGGTGACATTTAGCTGCAGCAGGACATGAAGTCACATTCCCATATTGCCAAACAGCTGTTGAAAACTTCCTATTCCTATTGATGTAAGGCTCAAATAAACATGGCAGGATAGGTCCAGTGTCAAGCTCTATCAGGTGATATATGTTACCTTCAGTAGCTACCATAGTCCGACTTCTGACATCAGGCCTCTTTATGAAGGCCTCAGTTGTCTTGAAGGGATGTACTGGTATTCTAAATTTAAATCTTATTTTTCTTCAGCAGGCACATGTCACAACTTAAGTTCCTGTATGCTTCATTACATTACATTATATTACATTACAGTCATTTAGCGGACGCTTTTATCCAAAGCGACGTACAATAAGTGCATTCAACATAGGTCGGTAAGAGAACTACTAGTCACCAGAAATCATCAGTGCATTTCCTTACTAAACAAGCATTTAAGAGCATAACCAGTGCTACGGTATAAGTGCAGTAACATTAGCTACCTACTTTTAAGTAAACAAGTGAGACAAATAAGTGAATCAAATAAACAAGAGCTAAGACAAAATGAGTAGATCTAATAAACAAGACCTAAGACACAAGATAAGTAAACAAGCACAGGAACACTAAGAGGAAGGATCAGGATAGTGTTTCCTGAAGAGGTGGGTTTTCAGCCTGCGGCGGAAGATGGGCAGCGACTCTGCTGTCCTGACATCAGTAGGGAGGTCATTCCACCACTGTGGGGCCAGGACAGAGAAAAGCCGTGACCGCGTAGATCGACCGCAGGGGCCTCTGAGCGACGGGGCAACCAGTCGCCTCGAGGCAGCAGAGCGAAGTGGT
>CABFOQ010049800.1:0-17208 GCA_900660455.1 Gephyroberyx darwinii | reverse complement strand
CCACTGTCTGTTTCATGCTGTTATCTGCCTCCTGTCCACCGTCCTCCATACTACTACCTGTCTCCTGTCTACCACCTACACCACTGTTACCTATCTCTTGTCTACCATCTATGAAACTGATACCTGCCTCTTGTCCACCATCCTCCATACTACTACCTGTCTCTTGTCTACCACCCACACCACTGTTAACTGTCTCCTGTCTACCACATACACCACTGTTATCCTTACCTGAGTCTTGTCCTTCCTCCCTGCCACCATCTGTCTGGCCACTGGTCTGACCAGTAGAGTTTCCAGCACTGGCCACTGGTTCCCTCTCCTGGGTCTGATGTCTGCTGGTCCTTCCTGGAAGGACAAGCCCTGACCACGTGTCCCTCTGCCCCACAACCAAAGCACTTCATGGTCACTGATGTAGCAAACAGTACATATTCAAACTCATCAACCTTTACATGGAACCTCAGATTCAAATCCTCCTGTCTGTTGTTGAGGATCATGTACAGGTTCCTTCTGTGAGACACAACGTGTTTTAACAGAGGAGTCTTGCAGCCAGAGAGGACCTTTTTAATTGGGGAGACTATCTTGCCATGTCTGGAGAGTTCCCTTCTGAGGAACTCATCGCTGATAAACGGGGGGACATTAGATAGTGTGATCCTCGTTGCCGGTTGTTTGAGCGGCAGAACGGGGACGAAAGACCCGCTGATAGTGATGCCCCGCTCAACTACGATGTTAACTTTTCCAACTTGATCTAGAAAAATGACCACAGCACTGTTCATCCTTGCAGCGGACCTAACGCTGCTGTGGCCGACAACCTCTCCCACCGCCAAACCAACCTCTTCCACTGAGCAAGGAAACGCGGCACAAACCTTGATGCCGTGTTTCCAGCGAGACGCTGGCTGGGCCGAAAACACAAAAACTACCCCGATCTACCACAAACACACTAAGACAATGAACATGAACAGATAAAACAAAAACCCACTAATGCAAAACCAAAAAATAGATAGAAAGAATCAATAGATAGAAAAAACTCACAATCGCTCTCGCACACTGCCCCGCACGCTCACTCCCAACTATCGCTCAGAGAGAGAGAGAGAGAGAGAGATATTTATATATGAATGTGACTACAGTCCCCAGGGGGCCACTATAGGTGATTTGTGGGAACCTATGTGGATTCTTGCCAGTACATTGTGGGTGAGAAAAATCAAGTTGTTTTTTTTTAGTTTTTTTTATCAGAAAACAACTGAGCACACAGCTTGAAGTAGTAGAAAATGGCACCATGTAGCCAGCAGTATAAGAAAATGCCCACACAAACCATCACATCAACAAAAGATAAAAAAAGAACAATAAATACGGTAGAAAGAACTCAACAATACAATAGAGGGCTGGAAGATGGACTGGTTGGAGACAGAGATGCCTGCCACCATTTTCCTGTAGTCAGAAGAAAAGTTAAAACAAATCATCGTGTTACAAATTGAGTGTTTATTTGCCAATATGCAATGCAAGTGTATTATTTCATAGTTCATTTGCCCCTGAAAAAAAGACCAAAGTGCACAACTTTGTGTTTTAGCAGTCAGCACAGTCTCATAAGCTGTATATATACCGGAACATAAAATCCGATATTTAATGCTCTGTGACACAGAACAGATCTCTGCATGGCTGTCTAAACAGGGAATGATCTGACTCCATCTGAGCTATCTATCTTTAACCATGAGGTGATGATATCTGTCATAAAGAGCAAAACATTCATTTTTCTAACCTCATACATGCAGGAGGACAGAATGCGGTTAAGCTCTGCGGCTGAAGTTAACCAAGGCTATTAGGTGAAAACTTAGACATTTATCAAGCCATGTCAAATGTTTCTACTGCCTTCTACTACTTCTGCTCCATTATTTTCTCCTAGTAGTGAGTCTAGGTTGGTTTATGATGTCTACCAGTGTCTTGTGGAGTTGTCTGTGGGAATCAAACTGCTACTTCGACTTTATTGACTTAAAATTCGATTTTGAACCATGTACATACCTGAAAAAAGACAAAACACACCCCCTTATATTTGATCAATCAGATGAAATCCCTGAGGACCATATTGTAACACACACACACACACACACACACACACAGAAAGACAGACATACAATTACATGCGGCACGTTCTGAAATGATCCACTGATAAGAAGAGACATTCATGCACAAAGGCAAGAATACATGAAAAAGCACACAATATAAAATATTGGTGGGCCGAAAGACCGATTCTTTTAACTAACTCGATTCTTCCTGGCTGTCCCGACCGGAGTGAATCAATTCAGGATGTTTAATTTGATTCACCAATGTAAAAATGACAACAGAACTTTTGACCAAAGGGTGGCACTGCCAACATGACTGAACGCTTAGTTCAGTCCAATACAGCAACTGAACCATTTGGAGATAGCGAGAGAGATACTAACCCATACACAACCACTGAACCGCTGAAAAAACTGACTGAACGAATCATTAGGAGCCATGCACCATAGATGCAGGGCACCTATTGTAATTGCTAGTTTTCCTATTATTATTATTATTATTATTTTGTATGGGTGTCTATGGCAGCCCCTAGAACTGATTGGTTGCTTTTTCTGAAACTTGGCACAGTGATAGAGAACTACGTCTCCTACCCACACAGCTAATTTGTTGCCTCTATAACGTTTCCTCTAGCGCCACAATCAGGCAAAACTGTACCCACAGATGCACCTCATGGACAACAACTTTGCCATAGTAGGTCCCTAATCACTTTTTTTTGCTACTCCTCCTAGGCCATTCAACTGATTCTCACCAAACTTGCAGTGGGGCTCCTATGTAGTGTCCCCTTAAGACTACATGACCATGACCCATAGGAGGCCTATGACTTTTGGAGCCATTTGGACAAAGTGTGGCGCTATTCCCAAAAAACAGCAAAAAACGTTAACTCCTCAACGGTTTGTCTGATCGTTGTCATCGTCATCTGTTCTTCATGGGCTTCTCTATCAATTCATCATTCAAGATACATTTTTGGTTGAAAAAATAAAACGTTAGTGCACAATATGTCCCAGGTGGATGTGCTTTCGTGAAAAAATTAAGACCACAAAATAGCAAAAAAGCACCAGCTTTTGAAACCGTGCACTACTTCTTGAACCACTTCCCAGCTTGCTCAACCATATGGCGACAAAAGTTGTGAGGTGGAGCCCTGGGTGGTGTTGAAGAAATGTGAGCGTTATTCCACAGGCTATTACGCCTTTTACACCTGTAAAAATATCTTGTCTAATTCCAGGGAACATAATGGCTCAGGGATCTAAGGCACGTGCCTGGTAACACCTCCATCCTGCGTTCGAATCCTTCCTGACAATTTTGTTGCATGTCATCCCCGCTCTCTCCCAATCTTTCCCATGACCAAGGAAGTTGGAGAATTTGTGAGTTTGTTGCAACTGTGGTTGATTAAGCTTATTTGGAGAGTAGCCATCTAGCAGTGAAGTCATCTAGCATTGGCAGATATAAATTGTCTTGTTTTGTGTGTATAAGAGCGGTGACTTGCTTAGAACCATACAGAGCGCAGTCCAACCACAGACACTGAACTGATTTCAAATTTTGATTCAGTTCCTTTGGCGAACTGAATAAACTCACTCACACTCAATGAATGATCAGGAATTAAAAATGTGGTATCATTCATAAAAAGTAGCTTATCCGCTTTCTCTAAAACACAAGCGTACACACAAATTCATGCAGACACAATCCCCTGTCCATGGTGCTCATCCCCTGTGCAACATAAATAATTCTTCTGATTTTCTTCCTTTTGCAGCTGATTTGCAGCTTTTTCAGAAATCGTATAGCCTATCCCCTCTTCCCACTGCCTGCAAACTCACAAACAGTCTGTTTTCTGAAATGTTTGATTTGTAAAAACTAGCCATGTTTTCTGTCTTTCTCTGCAGCAATTGAATTGTACTGTCAGCCATAAATAAGCTGCTTGGCATTCAGCTGTTTTTAAGTATTCAATAAAGCTAATTATTTTTGTTTTTCCCCAGCGTTCTGAAATCATAAGCTGTTTTTTATGTGGCTAATGTAATCACAAAAACAGAATATTTCATCACTTAAGAAATAGTAATAAAGGGGATTAGCCAAGCAAAATGACTGTTAATCACAATTCAGAACATACACCAGACTGTTATGTTTTGCCGATTATTCCTTTATACCCATAATTACAGATCGTTTTTGTTATCACAACATGGTGTTAAGTCTTGAGACAGTGAGTAATCTATCCTATCTACACTCAGACCCTCACTCACAAAACATCTGTGTTACTTAGAGCATGTGCCATATCTCTGAAATGACCAAATTAGATGATCATGTTATTCATTCATCATGTGCAAATGAGTGGAGAGGACAAATACAACCAGTTTGTGTCTGTTTTGATCGTACAATCTCCATTTTCCTCACACATGCAGATGAGAAGTAGTTCAATTCAACACTTAGTATTCTACTCCAAATAAGATCTTTTAAAAGGGTGTCAGAAAGCCAACAGATGTGCAGTGTTATCTCCTTGGATACTCAGAATGGCTGGCTGATATCATTGCTGCCAGATGCAGGCATCATTGCCAACAAGTGAGGCAAGTACTGTAAGGGAGAGACTAATCTGCCTATCACCCTTCCAATTTTCCAAAGCCGATAGTGTCTGAATGGTTATTTGTTCATGTCATTGTTGGATGACATTAGTAGTTTTGACACAGTGTGCAGAGTGCAATAGGCAATTGAGTGGGGCTATGTGGTTGTGCAGTGCCATAACTTGATTTGGTTGTAAACTCTATGCTATTAGTGCAAGCACTTGAGGAGCAAAAATTATACAATTTCCCCAAGAAAAAAATTACTTATACTGTTAGTGGAATCATTCCTGGACAATCCTGGCCTTGTGACATGATACTATCCTGTTGAAAGAAATTCTTGATGAATACACTGTACACTGTCATGATTTTTTCTGTATACAGTGGGCTCCAAAAGTCTGAGTCCACTACCAGGAAATGTTCATCATTTATCAAAATACGTTTGATTGGTTACTACTTTTTCAAAAATACGTTATTCAGAATGCAAATCAAAATGTTGACCTATGAGAAATGCTCATATGAAATATACCTCAATATCCTGTTCACACCATTTAGTAAGGTTTTCTCAAATTGATATCACACCCTATATTTCATTCAGTATTAACACATGTATGCTCCTAATACACAGTGTGAATTGTTTTGGTGTTTTTACAACTAATACCAGATAATTACTAAACTAATACGTGTGTTACTAGTATTGTGCGTTATTGTTGTACGTAATACATTATTGTTGCTACTCAGTGCTTTAAGAGGACTTCTGTTGAATAATATTTTTAATTATTAATTAAATCATTTTTTAAATGATTAAAATCTTGTTTGAGAAATACCATTTGACTATAACTTTTGACTTTTGGACCCCACTGTTTATGTTTTATAATATAGGTAAAAATAATCATGTCAATGTCCTTCAAGCTGTACTATTGAGAAAAGGGATGGTACTTGGATTTCTCGGTGAGAGAAACTGACTGAAAATAGGAGGTTGTTGGTTCAGTTCCCTCCCTCCAGAAAGGAACAAAATACAGATTTCATTTCTACAGAGAGTGCATTGAGGTTAAGAACGTTTTCCATAGTGAAGTTCATCCACGTACTGGAATCCATTCTAGAGTTTCAAACTGCTGTGACTTTGTTGAAGGGAGTCAAGCAGCTTACTGTGCTACTTCGGGTGTTGGAATAGCTTAACAATATGAATTCTGTTTGTTAGTGTTTAAATACAACCTCCCATCTCAACATTCACTCTGACTTAAAATAGGAAAAAGACTGGAGACACTCTAAGATAGCTATTCAAAATACACTGCCATCAAAGAGGAAGTCTATCCACGCTATATATCTACCGAGAGAGAGTGTGTTGTGGGTGAGTCTTCGGACTGTGTGTGTGTGTGTGTCAGCGTATGACCAGCTTGGCCGTACTACACTGTGTCATGGTCACACACAAACCAACAAAAGCACCGACAAGTATGACACACACACACACACACACACACACACACACACAGTGCCAGGAAAAGGGCTCAGGCCAGTGACACTCTACGTCCCTGTGTCAGTATCAGTCTCTCCAGAGGAACAGACAGAGTGACAGAGTTCCCACTAGTGACACAGTCTGTCATCGCAAAGTGACATAAATGACCCCCTTTTCTTTCCTTTCCTTTTCTTTTCTTTCCTTTCCTTTCCTTTTCTTTCTTTTCCTTTCCTCCTTTTCAAGTAAACCAATCAGCTTTATACAGGAATCTATCCAGGTGCCTGTAAATTCCTTTCCAAAATGGACAGCAATCTCATTGCACCCGTGTGTGGTTTCCCTAAGTTCTATGACACAATGTCAATTATTTAGAGACAGAAACAAGAAGGAGAGAGCATGGCAGAAAGTCAGTGAGATGGTTGGAGTTGCAGATAAGTCAAGCGGTGTCATCAAACCTGCTTACGTGTCATCACGCCAATTTCTCTTGGTTATTTTTCAAGTCAAGCAATCAAACTCAAACTCAAACCAGTGAAATTCTGTTTGTGCAGATGTATAATAGACCCTTTGCAGAAGTGTTATACATGCCATAGCAGGTTTTTACCTGGTTCAGAAAAGGGCTTTGGTCGTACTTGTGCGGGCCAGCGACCGGGATCAATTGATCCTGTACTGTATCTCATGAACATCCTTCATGATCCTTGTTACCGACTGGCCTCAAATGACTTTAAATGATGCTTGATCATATTTAGGCTACAATAGGGACATTGTTACCAGGAGGTTGACAGTTGTTGATTAACTGCATGAGTATGTGAATATCTAGTAAATGAATTTTCCAGTCAAGTCAAGTTTATTCATATATCCCTTTATCACAAACAAGCCTCAGAGGGCTTTACAAGCCTAACTAGGACAAGCTCATAGACAATCAGATTTATGACAATCAGTAATCAATTATAAATGAAATTATGACAATTGTGGCATTTACAGAATATGATCAGTACAAAAGCACAGGAAAACAGTAACAGGATGACAGATTGCAAGGATTTAACAGAGAGGAGGACATAGCAAGCCCAAGGTAGCCTAACCTGGCCGGCAGCACCAAGTAATGTGAATAATTCCATGATTGGAGCTTTGTACTTATCAACTCCACTGACTGACTACGCCATTTTAAGTGTCATATTTATAGATTGAGTTCAAAACTGCATTCATCTTTGTCATTTGACTCTGTAGTTTTCATATCTATTTTTGTTTTTCTCGTGACTCTTTTGAGTGTGTCTTTACCTGAAGACACTCAAGAGTTCAAAGCTCTCATCCACCTCCCCCACCTAAGTATCTAGGCCTGATTTGAATTCCCTGTGTTTGAGACTGACATCAGATATCGGCTGTAAGGAATCTGTTGACATAAGAAGATGGATAAATTCTGAGAAAAAGAGATGGATTGATGTAACTGGGGCAGAAATGTCACAGGGCTGTGCCTGATGGCTTCAGAAACAGGGTATCAGTTTGCTGCTTCTTAAAGAGGTGGACTTCAGGTTGTGTGACATTGGATGGATGGAAGGAAATATAAATAGACTGATGGATAAATGTCCAAGCAGACAGATGAACCGATGGCTAGACAGCTTGTTGGATGGATGGCTGGATGGATGAGCATGCTGAGTGTGATGACCCGCCCCCTCTGTTTGCCATTGGTTCTTTTGTGTGTCTCTGTCTTTACAAGAAGCTGCTTTGCTTTTGTTTTTTCTTCCTCCATTTTGCCATCATTGTTTGGTTTCACCTCCTCACCTTCTGCTACACCCATCCATACATGCTCTACATTACAGATACCACTGACTTACACGCCCCATAATTGTGTTTTAATGTTTAGTTTGGTAATTCTACTGTAAATAAATGTTTTGTTGGTTCTTGGTTGTTGTGTATGGTCTTATTATGAGCCAGGTAGGCAGGCAGATTGAGACAGATTAAGAGACAGACAGCTGGGTGTCTGAATGGATATGTGGATGTATAATGGAACACATATTTATGAGGAGACACACAGGCAGGTGGACGCATGTCTTACTAACTACTCCATCCATCATGCATGGTTCTGCATGATAGCAAGCTTTATCAGATTAACATTAATACATAGCACAACATGGCCTTGTTTGTTTAAATGAGTTTCAGGAAAAAAATGAATCAATTTAAGCTCCCAGGCTGAAAATGTGTAAAAATCCCTGATACACTACAGAGAAAAGTTGAGTTGGGAAGAAGTACTGTTAGCTTGCTGGAGTAGAGAGATTGATTCCCAGATAAATGTGATGAAACCCCACATAAGAGTTTACTTAAATCTCACAGGGAAGGCCTGAGTCAAGTTCTTCAAGTAATTTGAAGATTTAAGTGCAATACAAGTCCAAAACAGCATCCTAAATCGTGTGTCGAGTGTGTCGAGTTTCACACACTCTACATAAATCTTAATAAATAAATAAATGTGTTCTCCACATCTCTGCAGGTGAAAAAGTGAAGGTGAAATAAATTGACCTCTTTGTAATGTAATAACGATGATGACTACATGATGGATGTGAAGAGATGACGATAGTATTACCAGGGTATCAGCTTTCTCGGCTCTACCCTGCCTTGAACTATTAGTAAGTGATATCCAACACTGACCGTGCAACATGAAGTTGTGGCTATTGTGGAAGTCCCCCATCCAGTAGTGTGGTGGTTGT
Organism: Gephyroberyx darwinii; assembly: GCA_900660455.1. NCBI lineage: Eukaryota > Metazoa > Chordata > Actinopteri > Trachichthyiformes > Trachichthyidae > Gephyroberyx > Gephyroberyx darwinii. The sequence continues at coordinate 8,467 of CABFOQ010049800.1, read as the reverse complement.
TGACAATCCCACCATCCTGTAAAAATCCATGGTGCAGTAATCAGGTTGATATGAAAGTACACTAAATGACAATAAAAAGAGGTGAATATAAGTTACATAAGAGCCTATAACCTTCAACAACATCACATGGTCCAACATGCATCATACTCTGCATTTACCTTTCACAAAATGTTATAAAGCAGGACTTTTTGTACAACAACTCTTTTGTTTCTCAAATTGCTGATGACAACAAACAACTAAAAAGGCAAACAAACAAATAGGTCATATAAATAATGTCTTTTGGGCATGCAGTGAGAAATGAGAAATGACAGCTGTGACTCTATAGAAGATGTAAATTACATCTTAAAGTAAAAAATTAAAAATTCTGTTCGGGCTTTCTCACGACAGCAGCGACGTGCTAGGCGTGCTCTCAGTAGAATGAACTGGCCCAAGGATGACGGATGGCTTAGCTGTAACTAATCCCAGTGACTTCAGGATCTGGAGATGTTTTCATTGGCTCATATGGTCTCATAATCATTAGCCTGGATGTTAAAAGAACACGTTCTCTCTCTCATACAAAGACACACTCAGATTAAATATGATCTGATGGTATTTAATATCACTGCAACATTTCTGAGGGCCAGTATCTGAGTGAAGCTCACACAGCATCAGAAAGAAGATTTTCTACTGTTGTAAATAGGGATATACAGGCATCTGTATTCTAGTGTAGTATATGCTCACCAGCAGCCTGTTCAGTATAGTGAATTTGAAAATCATTAAGTAAGCAAACTTGCCAAGATCTAAAAAAAAAAGAAAAGAAAAAAAGTAAAAAGTAAAAGTATTCCTAGTGAGCAGTGACAGAATTAACAGAACTAGGTGACATTAGGCATGTATCATATTTGGATTAAGTGTGGTTTGAATGTGTTAAAATTGTTATTATTATGAATGTCAATAATTTCACATATCACATGCAGTATGTTTAGTATGGATTGATTTCACTGTCAGGATTGTGTATGAATTTAGGGGAATTTGCAACACAAACGAATGCTATTCAGTTTCAAATTATTGGTAGATTGATTTTCCACTCTACTGGGATTAATAGACAGACAGACAGCTCCTTGACTTCAGTGAGGAAAATCTTGGCCACTGGATACATTTATAAAGAATATGTCAGATGTGAAATTATCTATAACCAAATACTATTCAAGAGGGCAACAACAGCAAGGCGTGGTGCAACGGAAGACCAGAACAAAGTAATTTTCCAATTTCTAGTTGTAGTTTCTGGTTTTATTTATTTTATTGAAGTATTTATTTGGAAAATTAAAAAACAACAACAGGTGATTTTAAGGCAAAATGCTTCCAATAATAAAAAAATGTATCAAATTTTGAATCTGTTATCTCAAAGCACTGGTTGGGATCTGTATTGAATCTGATGTACTGCTACCGGTGTTTCCACCAAACATTTCCAAACAACATAACACCTCAGTTTGCAAAATGAAGTTATGAGAAAAGTTAAACTCCTTTCAAATATGAAAAATATATGCAAAACTACAAAGAAAAGAGTAATTGTTTTCAATGTACATTGTTAGTTTTTGTCCACCTTTCATGTGTGTTCCTCCCTTTAAGGGATGTGAAAAGTGTCGGTTCAGTGGATGGCTATTGTGTTTGATTTGTGCAGACACATCCCCACAACGTATGTAAAAATACAAACTCGAGCTGTTTCCCAGTTGAAAACCTCCACAGTATCGCTGTCTTTGAATTCATCTTGCTGACATCATATATTCTGAAGTCTTAAGTAATACATGCACACAAAAACGCACATGCGTACACACACACAAGCTGAGTGATTTTTAGCATGACATTGAAAATTCCCTTTGATCTTCATGTTAGTAGGAGTCTGAGCTGTTTACTAATCAGCAAGTGGGAACAGAGAAAAAAAACTAATTACGCATGCAGTTTTTCTGTTACACACACAGACACACACACACACACACACACACACACATATTGGTGAGTGGGCATAAAGAAATGTTAGTAGGCTACAGTAAAATAACGATGGCACACCACTCACTCTCATCTTAAACCAGTTCACATATTCAACTCACCATGACTTCGGTCATTAACAGGCCTTAAATGTTGAACCTCTGGATCCCTGACTGAGAAAGCAAGAAAAAAATGAGAGGTGGGCCTGGGTTGGAGGTTAGAGGGAGGGGAAAGAGTGTGTGGGTTTGTGTGCATGTGAGAGAGAGAGCGAGAGAGTTCAGTATAACCAGTATTAATTGCTGTTACTGATGGGCCAATAGTGACTACTATTTTTGGTCTCCTCATTTCAAGAGAAAATGTAATTTTCCTGATTTTCTTGTTGTACGCTTCAATACTTTGTTACTTGTTTTCTTGCTAAATATAGTTTATTGCTAATTTTCTCATTGTAGAACCCAATAGTTGTGAGTTTTAGATGATGGATGAGGATGAATAAATCAGGTAGCGGCTGCATCTCCTCCATCTCTGTTATCTACTTCCTCTTTCAGATTTTCTCCCAGATGGACTTCCTGTGTTGCCCTGGAGACCATTCATCACCGTGACAACCATGTACACCACCTGCAGTTATTGCTTGAGTCTCTTATTATAGGGAGAAGGGGAGAAGTGCAGTGTGTTGGCGACATGAAGAGTAAGAGAGAGTGTTCATGTGTACTGTACCTATCTTCCCACCTGTATGCATGTCTGTCCTTCCTTCTGCCCATTCACTGGTTTCTTGAATTTACTCCCAGGGATGTACTCCACAGTGCCAAGTGTAGCACTTTATATCACTTTAGTGTATTTTACTGCTGTGTTAACCAGAGGACAGAGCTGTAATGAAAAAGAACTATCCTGATTGAAAATGCCACAGTTGTTAAAGCTGGCTGGCTTTGTGAGCGGGTACTCACAAAACTGATAATTGTAAGCACAATTACAGCATTAGAAGGGTCAGTGGTGCTAGCCACTGTTGCAGAGAAATGCAGGCATACATGCATACACAGGCGTTCAACAATGATTGGGCACAAACAAGAATCAGACACACACACACACACTGCACAGTTGGCCTATTCATTAAAACCAGTTTCCATGGCATTCAGAGAGGTGACTTCACTTCAGTCATGGTCACATTTAAGAATTCAGTGCTTGTTAACAAGATGTTAATGAAAAATCACCCAATTACACTAGCTGTTGCAAGTTGTTCCAAACTATCAGCCAATTACACTACAGAAAATGGACCCATAATAGCATATGAGATGCTTAAATGGCCAGTCTAATATTTTGTGTGCTTTTATCCAGAAAAAAATATTATCACTGATTATCAAGACGAGGGCAAAACAATAGTCATATTCAATTGCTAAGACTAAAATAACACATAAAGCACAATTATTGAAACTGACACTCAAGGAGCAAAACCTCAGCCTAGATCTGCACAACTATAAGCACATTCTCAGCCTCACACTTTTTGCAAAACACTACACACAGTGTTTTGCAAAACACTAAGCACACTTCTCTACATTAGACACAGAAATGTAACATGATGTCTCTTCTTTGCCATTCCAAGGCACTGCCTTTCAAAATACCACTCCTATGAACCAATTGATCAAACACAGCCGTCAGGTGTACAGACACAAAGGTGCTTAATTGTAAACTCACCAATCAGGCGTAAGCACTATAAAAAGGCAACAGGTGAGTGTAGCTGTCTTCAACAAAAATGGAAGGCAACGCTGCAGTAAAAGGAAGAGGAAGAGTGAGGTTGAGAGGGGGAGCCTGCAGAGGAAGAGGGGTAGGAAGAGGAAGAGGTAGAGGTAGACCTGGAGGAGGCCTGTGACCAAATTGATGCAGGGTCTGTGCAAGGATGGATTCACCATTCAAGAAGATTCTTCCCCCGCTGTCTTGCTAGAGAGGACACAGCCTGTTATATGGACGAAGTGCTATGGCCAGATCCAGCTGGGCGAAGAGATGATGCTTAGGTTTTGTTTTTTTTTGGTTGAATCTTTTTCAATCATTTTCTCAAAACTCTAAACACAAAACACAAAACCACAAACACAAAATGTAAAACTCTAGCTTGCTTTTGCTAGAGATTTGTAGAGTTTTGCATTTTGTGTTTGCATTCAAAACTGTTTTATCTCTTTCCAAAATGTTTTTTTGCATCAAAATGACACACACATGCCATCATATGAATATATCTTGCTACCAACCAACAACACACTGTTGCTCAACACAAAACATTACTATGAATATCTTATCAGTAGGTTTATGCCTTTTGCATTTTCTGTGTTACACTGTAGCCGGTTGTAAAAGATTGTTACAGTAATGTATATCTACTCAAATATATATAAATAAACACACACAAATGCAATACAGTAACAAAAACAAAAACATATTTTTTTCCAAAATGCAGTATTTTGGAACACTTGTGTTTTGTATGTACCACTTTACATACAAAGAGGAGTGGGTGTTGCCAATTGGTAAATAAAGCTGACATTGTGATTGGCGTTGCTTTCCAAAAGAGCACAAGAGACTTTAATTTTGAAAGTTGTGCCTAATTTAGAGAACTGTGTGCAGTGTTTTGCAAAAAGTGTTATTTAGAATTGAAAACTGAGTGTAAAGCAGAAATTGTGCTTGCAATTTTGCAGACTTGGTTTACGGATTTGGTACATGAGTTTCAGGTTTCAGTGATTGCATTCCAAGTTCCAATTTTAGTGTGTAAACAATTGAGAAAAACTGTAATTCATGCTTTCTTTTTTGTCTCTACAAATGTTTTTGTTGTGTTTATGTACTATATTCTATTTACAATATGTTCTGTTCTGATTTTCAGTGCAAAATGCAACGTTTGGAAATGCATGGATGTATTGACTGATTTTACAATGTGGAGAGAAATAAATATTTTCATCAGTGTGCAGTACTGTGTGTTGTGTTTGGTCAATATATTCATGTACATTACTCTAACAATATCTCTGAAAAAAAACCTAGACTATATCATTAGAAAAGTAGAAATGTTAAAAGTGTTTTAGATTGTGCACAGCAGTGTGTAACTGATTCAAACAGAATCAGATTGTATGAACCATGTGTGTGCAATACGGTGACAAAATTGGATTTTTATAAATTATTGTATAGTTTTGAATGAAGTGTTTCATTTTGCAAAAGATATGAGGTGTTCTACTACTTGTGTGTGGTTGTGCGAATTGTGTGTAGTGTTTGACAAAATGAGCCCTGTTTTCAAAATTGTGCTTAAACAATCGTAAAAAACTGTATTACTATTATACTATGATGCTCTAAATAAGCAGGTAAACAAGATGTCAACTAACACAAGGTAGGAAATGTGGATGAAATCGTCCAGATTCTCTTCTATTTTCCGCCATTAGTAAGTGAAACAGACCATAGTTTGTGATAAGTGCCAAATAGTCTCTTGTTCTCTGTGCTTCTGTCAAAACAATACTTTTTAAAATATTATTATTTTGTTTTTTAATTGTGTCACTTGACATTCAAACAGGAGTAAAAGAACATCTCAGATAATTGAAAGTGTGGAATATTTGTACCAATGCCAATATTGTTTCAATGACAACATTGACCTGTTGAGTAACTAGTGAGCTCTACTAGTTTCCTCTCTTTTGTATGTGGGCTAACCAACACTCACTGTAGTCTTTATACAGAGTTACAGAGTTATTTTACATGTTTATAGATCATTTGAATTTACAATAGGGAATAGCTGATGGCTGACATCTTCAAGGAGGTTCAATATTTTTTTTTTCAGATCTAAAGTAACAATTGACTGATGACACCCAAACTTATTGTCCTATCCATTAACACGCAGGTTAGATGAATGGTTTGGTTTTGCTCTGTGTTAGTGAACATATGTGGATAACTGGGTAGTCGTACCCATCTTACCACATTGTTATGCGTTCTAACTTTTCATATATCCAACATCAATAATTTGTTATTGAAGAGAGAGACTTATATGCCCTTTGTTAAATCATGTTGTGACAGAGAATGAGCAAGATCATTAGAACTGAATTGTACCCTGTCAAGATTAAAACATTTTACATTCTGACACAGTGACAACTCTCATTAAGAGTTTGACAGTGCACAAAGATATAAGTAAGTGAAAAGTTATGTTTGGTGCAAGAAAAAATAAGAGAACTTACATAAAAAACAGATGTAAGATAGATACGAAGTATATAACTCATTTCCTGGCTGAATGACATTTGAAAGAGAGCAAAAGACACTTCTACTCTGACTGTGAAAAATGGTCTTAGATATAATGTGAGACCGTTCTGAGAACAAAAAAGTGTCAGGAACTTCTCAGCGTGAGAGCTCATTATTTTCAGACACAAAAAAGTTTACTTCAGAAGTTTTTTTTTTTCCCACGGTTGTTTTTCACCAGTTATGAAGCAACACCGAGCTACCCAAAGCTATGGGGAACTTGAGCATTTTGATGAGATGAAGAGGATGTAATTGCACAGTGAAGGCTAATATGGTCTGCAGATCAACAACTAATATCCTACTCAGTGATTTAAATGATTGTGCTTCTCATGCTATTTTCTCTTAATCCCTTTCTCTGAGAGTCTTTTAGCTTCAGAGATCTTTTTCTTTCCCTTATTTTATTTTCTGACCTCCTTCCTATTTCATATTCCTGTCTGTCTTCCAGTCTTAGATAGTGGTGGAAGACTGATTCTTTTAACTAATGTGATTCTTTCGGGCTGTCCGACAGATTCATTTGATTCACTTTTGCAAAAATGAGTTTTCTAGCCAACAGCAGTTTGGGCATGATGAACGAAGAGCAATATGTTGTTCTACTCTTTTTGGTGGACCCACTTTCCCTCAACCTGCTTTACTTGTACTTCAGTTAGTGATTTGTTATATTTCCCAGAATGACTTTCAACATCCCCCAGAGAAGGTGCTTGTCTGTGCTGTATACAAGGTTGGTGGCGAGAGCAATAGCGATAGCGTAGTGATTTTGTGCATTTGAGAAAAACTCAGAGCAGACAGAGAACAATGCTGTGGTGTGTTGTGCCTGGTTGTTCAAATTACAAAAATGCCGTCAAAGCAGGCACTGCGTTTCACAGGCTACCAACAACAGATCCATAAATATGCAAGCTGCGGCTGCATTGCATTATGGTCTATTGATTATTATTGCTGGTGGAGAAATTGGTATCTCTGCCTCTTCTATGATGGATCTCTCCCTGTCTGATTGTTAGACACTAAGTGAACTGGTGACCCACTGAGTGAAGGAATCACTTACATTTGTACCTACGTTTTTGACTAAAAGGTGAACGATTTGTTCAGTCCAATACAGCAAGTGAGCCACTAGCCCATACACTAGCAACTGAACTGATGAATAAACTGAACGAATCGTACGGTATCATGTTTGTAAGTAGTCTGCTTTTGGGCGTCACATAATGACAATCATGAATGAATAAACAACAAAGTCTGTGACTTTGTGAGTTGGTTGCCACTGTGTTTGAATAAGCCCATATTTTGGAGAGTAGCCATCCAGCATTGAAGTCATTGCCAAGGCTAGCCAGACAACAACTGTCTTTGTAACCAACTCTGAGCTGTTGAGCTATGACATCACACATTATGAACCTTTTGCATCAAAGGAGCTTGTGCATGACCGCTATGCACTCACCATGTTTCTGAATGTTGTTAAATCAGTGGCAATCCTTTATTGACATATTTAATTGCAATTTATTTTTCTAATAGTTTATGACGTGCACAGGTCAGGAAGATGCCAACACCCCACATGGTGCACATTCTGCTGTTTGTAGCTGACAATTTTGATGCACAGCTGGGTTACCCCCTGTAGTGAAAGTCCTAGTGTTGTCTCAAATTCAAATTTCAATGTTACCATGGGAAAGCAAAATCCAAGAAGAGATTTCTTATTATGCTCATTGCATGTCTCCTAGACACAAATGAGCTCTTTTTAACACTAAGATGAGGCATTTTCTCCTATTTCTGAAATGCAACTATAGAGAAACAACCACATATAAGCTCATGTTGATCTCACTGATCAAAACAACATATCTCCAAATGATCTGAAATAAGTGTCATGAGACCATGAGATTAGAGAGAGATCTCAAAGAAAACTCAATACCTCCTGCTGCATTTTCCAATTGAAGCCAAGGGACCAACAGTCATAGTAGGAGCTTATTATCATTATATGTCACATGTTAGCATCTTCACATTTATCTCATAAAGTCTCAAGAATTTTTTCTCTCTGTTGTCTCAAGTTTCAAGTTTCAAGTTTATTGTCAAGTACTAGATAACAATGCAAACATCATTACCAGTAATTAAATTCTTGTCCTCCGGGTCAACTTAACTTAACACAGTAAGTAAAAAAAGTCAAATAAGTAAATAAGTAAGTAAATAATAAGTGATTAAGGAGAAATAAGATCAAACAGTAATCAAATGGTAATAAGGTGCAGGGGGAAAAAAGTATTTGTCTGGGAAGAATAAAATAGAATAAAGAATA
>CABFOQ010049799.1:9483-22945 GCA_900660455.1 Gephyroberyx darwinii | reverse complement strand
CTGTCTTCTCTCCCGGATAAGTCTGTCTATCTCTTGTTGGTGCCTGGATTTAACTACCTCAACCTCTAACTTCTTACTTTTCTCAAAGACACCAAACCTTTCTACTCCATAATCATAAATAATAACTCCCATTTTTTCCAACTTACTCTCACCAGTTCCTTTAAGCTTGTCTAAAACCCTAACCAAGTCACTATTGATATCTTACCATTTCCTGCTTTCTGCCATTCCTGGCCACTTATAACTAGGTTTCTGAGCACTCATCTTCTCCCTCTTTGGCAGGCTAGCCTCTCTGCCTTCCTCGGTGCTAGAACCTGCTTCTACATCTGGGGTGCTGATGTCCTGCGAACTGTGGTTTACTTCCTGTCGCTGGATTTCACCCGACTCACTTGACATACTTCTTAAGAAATAATTATCAATGCGGAGACCCTGTGTTCCCTCTAACAAGCACCTCTTCCTCCCTTGACCTGATCAACATCAAAAGAGCTATGTTTTCTGATAAAATGCAAGTGTTGCTGCTTCTTGCTAAACCTTGCTGGTGTACATACATCAAACATTCATTTGTCATCAATTTCAAGACAATTTCTGACATTTATATGACTCCATACTATATCCACAACATTAACAATGAGAAATGTATCGCATATTTCTCTATAAGGCTCTCTGTACCTCACATGTCTACAGTCTTTTAATGCCAGTAGTGATGCTACCAGGTTAGCTTAGCTAGCTAGCTGGTTTCTGCTCCTATGCACCTTATGAATAAAGCACACTGTGCAGCACTTTTGAAATTAGAATTTCTTGCCCCATCCAATTTTGAATGTTTTCCTTTGCATTTTTTTGTTCTCTCTTGATCGGTACTAGCTGATTAAATAAAGGATAAATGAACAGGCCAGTACAGTGTCCATACATCCATATGTATAAAGGTATATTCAAACTATTCGATTTATAAAACGTAACCCTTCCCTTCAAGAAAAAACAGATGAATTTCCCATGTTTTCCACATGTGGAAAAAAAGGTCACATGTTGCAACATATGGAGCACATGTGGAAATCATGTTACCACAGGTTATAACATGTGGAGCACATGTGGAAATCATGTTACCACATGTTGTAACATGCCATAACATTCGCCATAACATTTTCAACAAGTGCAGAATTGTGAGTACTGACAAACATAAAGGTTCAGAAATATTGATAAATGATATCAATACATATGGAATCTGTATAAAGGCAATAAATACACCACAAAGGTGGTAGGCTTTTAAAAGTCTCTTATTTTGACAGAATGAGCTAGTGAAGCTAGACTACCAAAGTATGAAATAATGACACCAGATGCAGAGTCTTCAATGGCACAATCTAATATTACCCCAAGAAATCAGCCTCTATCACACAATTCCATAAGGAGAAGTTCATACTTTTTAAAAATATATTTAAACTCATTACCACTGCCATTTACAGTATATGCTACATAAAAGCTAATACTGCTAAGAAAACATCAAAGCATAGAACGCAACCTACTTTCACAGATGGGAATATCATTATCATTGTATTCTGGCAATACATATAATATAGATATACATATATATATATATATATATATATATATGTATACTGTATATGTAGAGATAACGTTGATACTGATTTGATACTGGGTATATATAATACACATAACAGGACAGTAGACTCTCAGAAAGGCATATGTGCCATACAATAATCAAATAGTCTAATGATACAATGAAAAGTAAACAATAATCAACATGGGGGAATGAATGAACAGATAATGAAAAGATAATGAAAATGGGCATCAGGGGGAGCCACCTATATGGAGGCAATTATAAAAAGGGCTTTAAATCAAATTCTTCATTTAAACCAGATGGAGACATGGTATTGAGCGAGTGGATCCAAAAACGTCAATAATGACCAAATTCCATGGATCGACTTGGACATCATCCTACAACATGTGCATAAAATTTCATAAAAATTGGCTTAGGAGGAGTTGCAAAAAAAAATGTTCCTTAAATAATTCAAAATAGTGGACAATACAATGTGGTGGACATTGAAAGTCATATATGGGTTGGACTCGGTATCTTCCAAAGAATCTATGGACACAAGAATTTTCAGTCTATGGCACACGGTTCAACCACTAATAATGAATGTGTTACATTTGGCTTGTGCCCTGTAGGCAGACACTTGGTCACAGCTCTGTACTCTGAGCGGCCAGCTCAGATGTTAATCTCGCTCTAAATTGTTTGGCTTTAAGCAAATTAAACAACCATTATCTTTTCTGTATTTTTCTGACAGTTGGCAGATGTCTAGAACAATCAAATCACTAAATTCAGATGGTATTGACATCACATGCTTAATCTGGCATCTAGATTCACCATAGTAGCCTTGAAGAAACAATCTTGGTTTTGACACACACTTTTTCACTAGACATAATGCATGTTCACAGCCAGTGTGACTCCTAACATTGGCAAGCGAGGCAGATAATATTGCAAATAAAATTCAATTGCAGAAAAAGTACATGTGTAATCAAAAATTTGAATGACTGAAAAATTCAGCATAGTCTGGAATCACGATCAAAGTTTGAATGGCGTTGATAGCTTAAATGGTGTGAAAGTAGTTGAACGCTGAAGTTTGGGGTGGAAGAATATTATTATTATTATTATTATTATTATTATTATTATTATTATTTAATAATAATAATAATAATAATAATAATAACAATAAATAAGTACGAGAACATAAGTGTTGCTTGCTGAAGCAAGCACACTAATAATGTTAATAATAATAAAGACGTAAGTACGAGAACATAAGTGTGTTTTGCTGAAGCAAGCACACTAATAAACAGTGAGTGAACTTTTTGAGTGAACTTTTTCAGGTTCAACGCTCAACCTCCCCTCTTCCTCATCGCTGTCATCTACCGCGTATACACTAGGTTGCTAAAAAAACAAAAAACATTTTATATAGATAACTCAATATTTGGCTTCATAAGCACACCTTATGCCTTCTGCCTTGGCTCTGAGAGTTCCCCCTAAACATCATGTTAGACAACATGACGCCTTCTGAACAAAGAAAAACTACAATTCCCCTGAATCCACATTCAGCAAAGTGAGGCAAGCACCAACTTCCTGTCTGCCTTTTTTTTGTGCAAGTTTTATGATGTTAACCTGTATGTCCTACTCTTAAATTTCCACCCTGTCAGGCTAAATTATGAAGAAAGTAAACCACATTTTTAAAAAATCACAAACATGTTTGATATATATACTAAAGTACTGTTTATGTGTGGAGAGCTAGCTAACTAAAGTTTGCTGCCTCACAGAGGAAAGGCTAATTTGGTTTAAAAATGTCCAGTGTTAGGTAGGTATATAAACCTAGGCATGCACCTAACAGGGTAGAAAATCTATTACAAAATATAAGGAAATGCATATAAATGCTGATATATACATATTCAATTGTCATTTAAACTGTTCATGTAATTTACCAATATGTATAAAAGGTAACACTTTAATAATTATAATCAGTTACAAGGCATTTATTTGGCTTTACCTCTGTCCTGCCGCATCACACCTGTGATCAAGTATCAATTGATCACACCCTCTTGTGTATGTGTTAATATGCATTTACACAGTAATTGATCATTATATAAAGTTCTCTATACAATTTGCATGATAATATAAAGTTACATTGTGCATATTTGTTAGGAAATGGCTCCACCACTAAGTGCAGCAGAAATGCAGCGTTGCTACAGAGCAAAGCGAGACGCAGATCCAGAGAGACAAGCAGAGTATCTTCAAAAAGAGAGGGAGAAATTTTCACCTACAATACCTCTTGGATTGCAACATGTGGCAGGGCCCTCAAGGTTAGAATGAAAGAAAGTGGTACGTTGCTACAATGATAGTAAAATGTGTGCATTTATTGTGTTTTAGGCAAAGGCAACAAGGTCAATGCCTTCAAAATAAACAGAATAAGAAGCTGGAAAGAGAAATTGAACTACTCAAAGCTGCCTTGGCTAAAGAAAAAAAGAATAAAGAAATACAAGAAGTCCTCTTCAGCTACCAGAGGACAACACGCCGGCAAAAAGCAAACCGTCACTCTTCAGAAAAAAAAAAGCAGAAGAGGTTGCTGACAGACACTGTTAAAAACATATACATGAAATTTGTTTCTTAAAGTAGCACCAACTGAAGCTGACAGGGAAACCTGTCAGTGCAAGACGCATGAGAACCTGCAGTTCATGTCTACTAGCCTTTTCAGTAGTTGGCTTCTGTCCACTAAAGATGTAGAGAAGATGGCAGATACCATCGTCTGCGATCCCAATTTGAAGGATTGTACCTGGTGTTTGTGGAGAGTGCCACATAACTGCTGTTGCATTGGTTAGGCCCACGACAACAAATTCCATTGCTCTCACCCAGTGGTCTACTGAAGTCAATAAAGATGAAAAAAGTCCACTGTGACAGTCAAAAAAGAGATAAATGCTGACAGAGGAGGAAGCAGTAGAACAGTTCCAAAATCGGATGGCAAAATTTCGTCAACATATTTTCAAAATCCGGTGGCAATACAGGGAGCTGAGGGAGAAACTCATGGATAACGAATGCCTCATTCACATTGACTTCAGTGAGAATTATGTGTGCAAGTACACAAATGAGAAACAATCACTCCTCAAGCTGTCAGTTGAGTGATGCTGTGAGTGACTGTGAGAGAATGTAGAGAAATGAAGTCGATTAGCTTTTATTTCGCACAAAATAGCAATAGTAATGTTAGGGTTACTACTAACGTTAATAGGGACACGTTGGTGGACGATGTTGACATGGAAGGTGCCTAGGACGAATGTGTAACGTCAATGGCAGAAGTTGTCAACCCAGGGGCTAACATTAGCATTAGCCAAACCGCCGCCTCAGAATCGAATGTCTCAGAATCGAATGCCTCAGAATCGAAGCCTCAGAATCCACCGTTCCGCCATGTCAGAATCTGCTTTTTTCCCCCCAGTAAATTCAGGATTAAGGGGGCACAGTGACTTGATTGGCCAGGTGGTCAATCCCTGCTAAACACTTGTATAATTACTGTTTTATTGTAAAACAGAGAGCCTTGGGAAAATAAGAAAGGCAGCAAAACCAAAGGTATGTTGTTACACTATTATTAAGAGATGTGGCCCCTAAATTAGTCAAATCTAATATTTAATCTACTTACTAAATAATCAAGGTGTTATTCCAGGCTGTTCAAGATCACTGTTGCCTCTAGGCTGTTTGCATGCGCACTGCTCCCAAACAAAAACTGTCCTGTGCACAAGTTCTATATTGTATGCATTTGATTTGCATGCATTTGGTGATTGCAGGCACTGAAAACATGTTGGAGCATTTGCCGTTCTCTCATTTCCTCTCTGTTGCGTATTTTGGGCTAACATGACTGCAAAGATTGTTTAATGTTACGCGCATTTGAGTAATCCCTCAGTTGTTTATTTCATAGGACATCCATTGTAGGAGGGGAGGAGATGTTGTGTATTTTGGGCTAACATGACTTCTGTAGGAGGAACACAAAGGGAATTATGGGTAACCTACATGCTCTGTCTTTTAGGTTGTGGTTAGCCATGCTGCCGTAACGTGCTGCAGTTGCAGAATAAACAGTTAACGATCATTTGAAGTCTGAGTTCTAATTGTATACAGACAACATTAAACGGTCCCAGATACATCAGTCTCCTTTCTCTTACTTTTGTCTCTTCTCATTATACTCTCTCCTCTCCTCTCCTCTCCCTTGCAATGCACTTGCTGTTTTGTCAGGCTACAGTTGCCACTGAGGAAGATGGTCACTCTGATGATGAGGATGAGATGAGACTCCTCAACACCACAAGGTACAGATATGCTGTCCAAACACATGTTCATCTTGTTACTTTCTTTTCAGTGACATTTTTATTTTAATTATTTGGATTGCTTCAATGGTGACATAATTTACTGATGATTTGTTGTCTATATCATACATTTATCATTGTTATGTTTTTACACAGCTGAGTATGTATACAACTTTTTTGGGCAGTACACGTTACTATTCAGTCTTATCATCATAACTGCTGACCTTTTACACCCTTACCCCACACACTTGTTTTTCAGATAGAGGAGGACCCATAGAGGACTCCAAAACGGCCAAAGCTAAACATAACACTCAAATTCAAATTATTAAAAGTACAACTAAGGTTTTTTTGTTGTTGTTGTAGTTGTTTATTTTATTCATTCATTTTTGAAGACAATAGAGACAGTGCATAAAATAGACCGCAGCACCTGACTGATTGTTGTGAGAGGCTCAGTCATGCTGTGGCTTACTAGGCAGCAAATCAGACCAGAATCAGCGGTTATTAGGGGAAAACCAGGACTGGAGTGTTTCCAATCGGCATGCAGAACATTTAATTATCCAAAAAAAAAAAGTTTTACTTATTGATTTTCTGCCTGCTATTATTGATACTTATCAAATTAATAAGTGGTCCCAGCCCTACACAAAACATGTTGCACATCCTCTGAAGTCTGCAGATTCCAAAAATGTTGGTATCTTCAATCTATGATCTTCCTGCCTTTAGTAATGTTTGCCAAAGTTCAAGTACCCCATATTGCTCTATTCAAACACCAAGGCTAGCTTTGAAAATGTGTGTCCCTCTGGTATTATCTTGGGTTGTGTAGCTTCCTCCATGATAAAACCCCAAAACCTGTGATTCTCTGTTATCTGTTGCTCCAGTAGAGGAGATTGGAGAATTGTGTTATTTTCTCTCTCCATTCACCACCATTATATGGCAACACAGGTCTGAAAATCACACTTTCAGCACACAAATGAGTGCGAACAGGCAACAGATGGCAATATATATAAAATAAATAGTTCCTCTGCTGAAATGTTTTTAAGTGAATCACCCTCATTATGTTATTAAACCTGTGTGACACAATTCTTCCAACCGGATTTTGGTGTGGCACTTGTTGGTTTAATAACATGAAGAAAGCAATTCCCTTAAAAACATTTCAGCAGGATTACTAATTTTTCTTTTAAGAACCAGCTTTGTTCGCACTTGTTTATGTGCTAAAAGTGTGATTTTCAGTCCTGTTTCACCATATAGGCAGTGAATGGTGAGAGAAAAAAAAGCACACAATTCTCCACTCCTCTCTACCAGAGCAACACATAACAGAGAAGCACCGATTTTGGGACCGATTTTCTAGCAGCCACCCAGCCCCTCTTCTCAACCAAATAGGAGAGATAAAGGTATCACTTACATAGTCAAGAGAAGTGATTTCATTTGTGGACCATGCAGTGTTTTCCACACATTCATTATATTTGGGCAGCCTGCCCAAATAAATCCTCTTGCAAGCACTGAATCGATCATCTATACTTAAATTGTGCTGTCTTTTCATTTGTTTGAATTAATCTTAGGTGGTGGCATGCTAGTTGCCAGCTATTAATGCGCGCTTTGACAGGTTACTGTGTGTCCCTCCTCCTACCTCCCGAAGCTTCTCGTTGTCTCGGTCTCATTCACACTGCGCACTAACACACACACAAAGAGGTTGTGCGCTCACAGCACATTATATCAAATGGAAACGCTACTGCAGTAAACAACAACATTATCACTGAGAACTGGTAGAGAATATGAAGTCTGCCGCTAGAGCTCATAGACAATTACTTGTAAAGTAAAGTGAAGTTTAGCCTTTCAAAAGACTTATTCAGCATCAAGATGTGTTAATTGATTAAGTTGAGCTGAAAGTAAAACTCCCTAGTGTCCCAATACTTTGCTCTGCCTTGCACCTGCCCATAAATACATTGATAGTGGACCATTATCTGTTTAAGAATAAGTCAACTGAAACACTTTATGGTCGTCATCATCAAAACCCCCCAACACCCCCCTTCAACATGTGGTAAACACTGCCATGGCCCAATGTTTGTCTCTTTAACCTCTCACTTCTGTTTTGTTATGTGAATGCTTTGAGATGGGACAAAATTATCACGTAATGATCAAATAACAAAATTCACAAGCCTGTGTCAATTTTTTGTATGATTTCCTTCCATCAGGATTGTTTTGTGCTGATCATTGATACTGTTTACACAGGTCGATATCATAGTCTGGATGTTATATTGTTGATTTTGAGGTAGCACTCAACTGTATTACCCATAAGCTATTACATACACTTCTCAATAGATTTCATTTATTACATTGTATTATTTAAGTAGACTTGATATCCAAATGTAGTGACTTTAGAATTGATATGACTTCAAGCTCACTGGGACTAACTTTAGACTTGCCTATTAATACTTGAGACTTATTTGATACTTGAAGTTTAAAAACTTCCCCGCACAAAAATTATGACTTGGTGACACCTCAGCTGTTTCCTGCCACCCAATGTCACACCTCTGACAACTGGACTTTTTTGGAATTCTAGGAGTACACGAATGTATTCTAATATTTTTTCATCTTTGCAGAACGAGTCTGTCACCGACTTAATGAATCCAACTGCCTTGGATTATGCCCAAAGGTTTGAGGGCTACAAGAAACTCACCAGGACTGTGATGGAGTCCATCTTCACTGTGGAAGAGATGGCGACGTTCTCCGTCACAGGAAAAAAGGGGATTTTCGGGGAGAAAAAACAGTAAAAAACTGTGAACTGTTGTATTTGCTGTATTGTACTGTATGTTGCTGAAACTTTGTACGGCTGCTACCTTGGCCAGGTCTCTCTTGTAAAAGAGATTTTTTTTTTATCTCAATGGGACTTCCTGGTTAAATAAAGGTTATATAAAAAATAAATAAATCAATAAAATTAAAAAAAATCTAACCCTAAGCTAATACTAAATTAGTCCCTTATAGAAGTATTATCTCATCTTTCTGTCCTTGCCAGCGCTTCTGCCCTTAGAAAGTTCAAGAACACACACACACACACACAGTCTATTGGTTACAAAGCTGAAACAAGTAGAAAGGAAAAAACAAATAAAGAAAACAAACACATACATATCAAACTACACATTTAATTCCTAATGAGCCTCTCACTTTCTATTAGCAAAGAATGAATGAAGAGCACTTCCCAAACCAGGCTGAGTGCTTGTACTATTTCCCCCTCTGAGTTGCTCTGCTGGAGCGCAGTCTGGCAGTACTCTTTTTTTTTTTCTTCTTTTCTACTAATTCCAGAAAGTAAATATCAGATTGTTTTGGCGGCGGCTTAGAAGGAGCTTGAGAAGAATTGACTTTTGAGGAAATGTTATCCCCCGGAGTCCCCACTCTCAGAAAATTGTTTCTCCCTCATGAAATAGGGTATGGTCTGGCGCACACATCAAACCAAAAGCTTTGTCATAGAGAAAAGCACACAGCGGCAATCATCAGAGCATTGTTTGTAACCTTTTGGGACCTCATGATATATTTTCTATTAATTGTGGATTTCTGGGAATTAAAAGTATATTACGAAATCCATATGGGGGATGAAACATGGGTGTTACCAAAGTTATTCTTGAGATACTTCCAGTCAATGAATGGCTGTAGTCCTGTTATTTTCCAATGGAAACAACAAAGCTCATTATTTCTCCAATTGTGAACCGTTTATATTAAAAAGGTAAAACCTGCTGCATTAAAATCAATTGGCCCAATGGTATGGTAGTTGGTTGGGACAATTTTGAGAGTTTCAGGTACTATTTTCCATGAATTCTAAAAAACATCCTGTCTGTTCTGTCACTCGCCTTCAACTGCCTGCTAATGCATTAGTAATGTAAAGTGTGACTTTACATTTAAAGGTGCCTCCGTTGAGTTTATCCAGAGAGAGCAAACCTTCAGAACATTTTTTTTAATCAAATTCCAATCACTTTATTCATGTGTGATGATTCACAAAACAGCTTATACCTGTCCAGTTTCACTGGAGGAGCTCAGGTAATTCATCAGTCTTATACAGTGATTGTTGTCAAGGGAGGCTGTCATCTCTCCTGCCATCCCTCCTGACCCATCTACAGCCTCAAGTTCCTCTACCTCTCTCTCCATCCACTTCCCAGTCCCCCTAGTCTCCTCTCTGTTTTGTGTTGTGTTTGTTTCAGGGCCTGTCTTCCCTGTCATGCCCACCAGGGTTCCCAGTGTGTTCTGCCACTACTCACCTGTTCCACATCCATGCAATCCATCAACCTCGCTCCTCCCTGCATCAGCTGCACTCCATTTCTCATCAGTCCCTAGCAGTGTATATATACCAGCCTGTCCCCCACTCTTGTTTGCCAGATTGTCTAATGTCTCACATAGCTTTCCCGCGGTCCATGTCTTGGTCTACTGGTTACCTGATCTCTGTTCTGCCTGACTCTGCTTTGCCTGATCCCTGTCTGATTTGTTTGCCTCTGATCCTGGTTACCCTGACCCCTGCCTTGGCTGACCCTTGCCTAGTTTGATTGCCTGTATTGCTTGCTTTACACCCCAGTATTGGACTTACACACCATCTGCCTCCTTGTGTCTGTATCTGTGTCCAACTTTACTTGCCCGTTACAGTGATTTTGTTTTTTTTAGTTGTGATTACTACTAATGCTACAACCACTACTACTACTACTACTATTACTACTTCTACTGCTACTACTACCGGTACTACTACTATTACTGCTACTACTACTGCTACTATCATCATTCACATTGTGTTTGATGCAAATTAGAAATAAATCTGACTTTCTGCTCTACAAACTGGTAAGAAAAAGGCTAGCCTTCATAACCGTCATAAGGCCATCATAACCCTGAGCTTGGAAACCCTGGAGGTGGAGGTGGTGGAGGGGAGGATGAAGTCCACACTCAACTCCATCTAGGACAATGCCATCCACCCTTTCAGCACCCCCCTTTAACATCCTTTTTTTTACCGTCTGCTTTTTGCCACGACGTGGTCAAAGAATTCTTTTTAGGTTTTTGCATTGGATGTGTCTGGACTCAAGATAAAAATCGAAATAAAAATGAATTGCACTGACATTTTGAGGACCACTGCCATCAGCCCTAGAGGAATGCATCGGAAAATGGATTCTTTAATTCGGCATGTCCAAGGGTTCAAGGGGTTTATTTGTCACATACACGGTTATAATAGTACAAAAGTGCTCTGAACACTGTGCTAGAGGTAGAAAATGAAAAGGGGACTAAACTAGCAGATACTTCAATGTAAGAAAAATATGAAAAATGAACAATCTGAAAGTCAGTATGTACATGTACAATGTGAATGTGCAATTTAAATGCCAGTGTGCAAAAAACATGCACTTTTAAATGTTTGCAACTTTGCTGTTTATTGTTTTAAATAAAAATGGTTAGATATCATTTTAAAAAAGTTTATTACATTGATCATTTCAGTTCATTTAAACTTGTCATTTACATCAGTGTGATTCATCTTAGTACTCTGGATGTAATAAATTGATGAATGTTTTTTTGGAAAGTGTGTTTTTCCCTCTTATTTGTGTGAGCGACATGTCCACACATGAAATGAGATTGGAGATGACAATGAATATATGCATAAAAGCACAATGCAGTCATTCCACTAAGTGCGCACTGTCTTGTTTTTATCCAAGGCAGAATTAGCACCAATTTCCCTCCAATGCGACGTGCGTGAAGGCAGGCTCTAAGCTCTAATTGGTAAGTGTAATTCATACACTCTTTTGTTTGTCGTGTGTGTCATGATTTGATGCTACTTGCAGCTACGGATGTTTTACATCAAGGTACCACTGAGTGTATGGTGTGACAAGAACATCACATCTTGCAACTATGGTTCTCTGGATTCTGGCTGTTCATGTTCACAGATAATAAAGGGAAATTCCACTCTGACAGTCTGTGATGTTCAGTGAATTCCAGGAGTCATTTTGTGATGAAGCATTGTAGTTTATATTTTTGTTGTACCCACTTTCCCTCAACCTGTCTTGTCTTCTTCTACTTAAGTGAGATATTTCCTACATTTCCCAGAATTACTTTCAACAAAGCCCCCAGAGAGCGCACCTGGACTTTATGTGTAGGTGGACAGAGCAATAACAATCGCAAGAGCACGAGAGCAAGGTTTCCAGTTGAGAAAAAGTGAGCATCTCGCCACCTTTACTCAAAACACAACACGTCTTGCGGCTGCATTGCCTTATGGAATACTGAGGCTACCATCGGAGGAGGAATTGGCGCCTCTTCTTCCTCTGCGATGGATTTCCCCCCATATGATTGGTGAACATTGGTGCAAAATTGTGAGTCTAGAACTTACATCAACAGTAGTTGTTTTAATCAGTTTTAGGGTGATTTTTTTCTTTAAGAGAACTGTCTAAAATTATAGGAGAAATGTATATTCCGAAGTCTGTTTAGGAACGGAGATTTATTTGACCTTTTTTAGGTGTCCAGTCCAGCTCAATTACACCAGGTTGATATTTCCTTTTATAAATACTTCTAAAACTGTCAAATATAATTTTCTGCACATTACATTCATCAAGTTAGGCTGCAAACAGAGCCGAAACTAGGCTTTCTAATGTAATTTGGCAAAGAGAGTCTGTCTAAATGTAAAGAGCAGTCACCTTTGGCCAATCACTAAACCATAGAACCATTCTTATGTTACATATCTCACTGCTGTGCCAAAGAATATAGGTATTAGCACTATATTCATTTACTAAAGTGAAAAGGGGCCCACATGTTAGCATAATGGGGCACAATTACTGCTCATTTGCATTTTCCAATTATCTTTAAATGGTATTTAACCTAATAGTCGATATGTGTCGAGCAGAGACCTCCTGAATTACACATCGGGACTCAGACATAACCTTACTTGTATTTTTCTCTCTGCCCTCTCATCTCATTGTTTTCTCTACCACATTCATTGTGGGTAGTGTAGTGCTCAAACAAAATCTCTGTCCAGCTCCACACAAAAGAAAACGTACAACATCACAACAGTATGGCATAGACATGGTTAATTTCTGTGCTGTTTTTCTAGGGACCGATAATTTCATCAAGGATACATCTGATTGATTTTGTATTTAGATAATGTCAGCTTGTTAGCTTGCTGGAGGCTAATACCTATTGCATTAGTGGCTGATAACATATTAATGTAAATGTAAACTTAAAGTTAACTCCAAGTACATAGTTTAGTTTAGTCAAATTTAGCTATTACTGTATGAATCTACACCCATGGCCTTTATCATTTTCAGATATTTCTCTTTTTCTTGCATCTTTGTAACATATTTATCCATTATTAGTGAATGGCCAATTCCAATGAAACCTCCAAGATGATGCCACACATACATGATTGGACCCTTACCCCCACAATTACCGCCACTTTAAGGTTGCATACCCATTTTGTCTACCTCATTACTGTAAATATCTCTATTATTATCCTTTATTATATTTTATTCTTCCCAGACAAATACTTTTTTAATATTATTTATATACTACACTGCTCTCTGCACCTTATTACTGCTGCTCTCTGCACCTTATTATCGTTTGATTACTGTTTGATCTTATTTCTCCTTAATCACTTATTATTTACTTACTTATTTACTTATTT
>CABFOQ010049797.1:0-19611 GCA_900660455.1 Gephyroberyx darwinii | reverse complement strand
GGCATTTTGGAGCAAAATGTGCTACCCAGAGTCAATCATGTCATGGGTCCTCCAGCAGGACAATGACCCAAAACATACATCCAAAAGCACCCAGGAATGCTTCAAGAGAAAACATTGGACTTTTCTGGAGCGGCCAGCGAAGAATCCTGATCTCAATCTCATTGAGAAAGTCATGGAAAATTGCTTGTAAGCACTAAGAAATCTTGAAATAACACACATTGACAGGTTGAAGTATAAAATATATTGTATACAGATATATTGGAGAGAGAGAGACCTTGTCACAGGTCCCAGAGAAAGTCAAAATCTCTCTATGCTCTCTCTCTCTGAAAGTCAGCTCACTACAATCTTTATAGCTTCTTTGGAAACAAAGAAGTCTCTCATGATTGGTTCTCCATGCTAAGACCATATGGTTCATCCTATGGACTATCTCCACTAGTAGTGGTCTGGTCAAGATCAGATTTATGACTTCCTTGTAGGGCCTCACTAGCTGGTTGTGCTATACTTAGGTACATGTTCGTAGCACACATGTCACATGTCTGTGCCACGTGACAACCAGACACAAAATAATAACTGATAAATGATAAATGATAAATACTAGCATTCTGTGCTAATTTACTTTCACAAGAACCAATGGCAAGACCTGAAATGTGCATTTGGTCAAAGAAATCCTTCAAATATTAAAGAACTGGAGCGAGAATGGTGCACCAGAATGGTGCAGGAAGCTTTTTGATGGTTGTAAAAGTATTTGGAAGCAGAAAAGGGTGCCACTAATCATGGCTATGGACACTTTTGAAGCCATAATATTTTTTTCTTAATATGTTTTTATTCTTTTTGTTTGATCATGTGCTGTTAAATAAAACAGATGAATTTGTGAAGACCAAAAGTTGTTTCAATTTCCAATTACCTCAGAATATATTGTACATTACATACATCTGCATGAAATCCAAGGGTGCCAATAATCTTGTATTTAACTCTATTTGACAGCTTGTGCAAAGCATATGCTAAGAAATATGATTTTTACTGCCCACTCACAACATCTGATAGAATAGTGAATCAAAGAGTTTGGTTAGGACCAGGCAAAACATCCAACTGTACTGTAGACATGGAAATGGTGCTCCCCACGCATTGCTGTCTGATCCACAAGGGGAAATAACAAAAAAAACAAAATCTCGTTGAGTGCTGCATCTTCCAGCTAGTTATTCCCCAGATTTTAAAAAAACAAAACAAGTGATTGGCAGATATAAACTCTGACCCCCTCCTCATATGTTCTGGTTTGTTGTTGCCTGTGTCTATTCTGCTCAATATGCTACATTAATAAAGTAACAAAACAACGATCAAATGTCAGTAACAGAATTACAAATGATTGAAGATTGTGGACTTCAGGAAGTCTAAAAGCTGCAGACACTCCCCCACCTACATCAATGGGACCAAAGTGGAGTGTGTCTCTACCTTCAAGTTTCTGGGCGTCCACATCACAGAGGACCTCACCCCTGTCCCTCAACACCTCCTCCCTGGTGAAGAAGGCCCAACAACACCTCTACTTCCTGAGAAGGCTGAAGAGGACCCATCTGTTGCCTATAGGATTCTGGTCAACTTCTACCACTGCACCACTGAAAGCATCCTGACCAACTACATCTCAGTGTGGTACGGCAACTGCACCATTTCCGACCAGAAAGCCCTGCAGCGGGTAGTTAAAGCTGCCCAGCACATCCCTGGCACCCAGCTTCCAGCCATCCAGGACATCTACCTGAAACATTGTCTGCAGAGAGTGCTCAGCATCACCAATGACCCGACACACCCCAGCCATAGTCTGTTCTCCCCCCTGCCACCTGGGAGGTGCTACAGGTGCCTCCGGGCCTGAACCTCCAGGCTCAGAAACAACTTCTTTCCCAGGGCTGTTACCCTACTGAACTCTGCCACCCGCTGACTTCCACTGACATCTTACACACGCCCACAACACACATCACACGCATACTCACACACACCATTCCCATATATCACTCCCACCTACCTATTAGACTCTTTACAATGAGTATTACTACTTCTGTCATGTGTCTGTTTACATTGCTCCTGTAGTCAGGACTTTGCACATCTCCAGACTTTGTGCAAATACTGTATAAAGAATGGCAGTTTTATATAGCTCTACATATCTGCATTGAATTGAATTGCATTGCATTGCATTGCATATTTATTACAAGGGATGCATTTTGACCCCTGCTTACAACACACTCATTCTGGTACCATAACTGCAGGCTGTAGACCGTTAACATTACTAGTCTCTGAAGTGTGAATTCACCATGGATGTTATGTCATTCTCCCTGCTTCTTCTGTTCCATAATTGAAACCAGGGAACTTCACATCTTGAAAAGACCTAGACCTAAAACTCTGAAAACGCACCGTCACTGAACTCTGGCTGTGCTGCTAACCCTAAACCAAACACCTGATAATTATATCTTCCTGAGACAACCAATATTGTCTGAGAGTAAAAATGAGGCTAATGAGTGTTAAAGGTGTGAATATTAAAAATCACATTAAGGGGCCATCGTTACAATAGCATGCTTGTGGTACCATACAGATGTTTCACCTTCCCTTTAATAACTCACGCAAATGAGTCAAACTCTCAGCTGTACAGGACGAAAAACTTGGTGGATTCAGTGGCAGTTTCACAGCTGTGAAGGGTGCACACTGTCTGCTGGTTGAAAAAACATGTCAGAGAACTGAATAGGAATCTTATGATTTATTCGGTGCTTACATCTGTAGCTGTGTGCTTCTTAAAATGTGTAGATAACACTGCTGTTTACAGCGGTTTATTAATTAAATACAGTCTTCTCATGCTGTGAAAGAGTACAGTTGTTTTCTCACACATCTTTGACATGACCACATGCTGTCCCTGCTGCACAGCTCTTCATAGTGGGAAACGTTCTCGACTGGGATAATCTGGGAAATCTATATCACTATCTAGTGGAGCTCGTGAAATGCAATTTTGGTCATTTTTATTGTTGTTATTTGAATTGCATTACATATTCTTCTATGGATTGAAAAAATATGACTATAGAGTTTGTGACTCCCTTTCAAAACTCACTGTAGAATTTCAGTGATGCATGATTGTCAATGTAAAAATAAGGCAGTTTTTTAATACTCCTGAAAAGTTAACATTTATGAACATCACCCAACAACAGCAATATGACATTGATGCCATACTTTCAGGCCACACAGGTTTCAAGACAAGGAAACACAACTGCAGCAACATAAAACATTATTATATAGAATTTATCATCAAGATCTACTTGACCATCATTTACAAAACCTGTCCTTTGGGGGGCTGCACTGGTCAGGTTAACTGTCACAATGAAACATACAGTAAGTGTATATTTTACAGTAGAAGTACAGAAATCTTCTATGAGTTGCTGTAGCTATTGAAGGCTCCAGGACCAAGAAAGCCATTTTTCATCTCTACTTTTGTCAATTTTCTCAGTGGTGTTATATGTGCTTGAGGAATGTCGTACAGTTGAGGGGTTGGGACAAACTCACATTTCTGGTTTATAAGAGATGGCAGTAAATGTTCAGGAAAAGAACTATAGGACAAACATAGGAAAAGCATATTTAAAATTCACCTACATTCACAGCAAAATTTCCATGTATAGTAGTGCTCTAATAAACTGAGGTATCAGTATTAGAGATGGCATTGCAGAGAATTAGTGGTTATATACTAGCAGGGGGCAATGGAGGTAATTGCTATACCCCTTTCCCCTCTGGGTGACAAAGATTGTGAAAAATGAGAGATAATTGGCATGATAATCAGATTTGTTTTGTGTATAGGGCTGGAAGCTGTGCAATAGGTTGTATTTGAACTCATCATACATCACGCTAGACCAGGGAGCAGCAACTGGCGGCCCGTGGGCCAGTAGTGGCCCAGGAAAAAAGAATTCTGGCCCACCAGTAGTTTCCAGTTATTGTTATGCCACACAATCTATCTACATATATATTTTTTCTCCAAAAATATTTAGTAAGTTGACAGTATATTCACTCAAAAATATTCTCTAAGCAGAATGTTGGTAATCAACTCCCCCTTCTTCCCGTTTGGTTCATTCCTGTCGTTCACGAGCCGGTGCCCGAGTCGGTGCCGAGCACTGGAACCAGCTAACCTTAAGAACCGGCCCGCGTTTCCACCAATCTAGAGGCCAACGTTATGGGAATCACTCGAATCACTCATTTTTTCAATATTTTCTTTTAAAATTAAAAAGTATGTGTAGCGGACATGCTACAACCGGGGCTGCGACAGACAGAAATGGATGCCTTTCAACGGTGTCTCTCCCGGCTGGCGCACCTTGCATCCGCCCTGGCAGGTCAGCCGCAGAGCACCAAAGCTGCCATTCTCCAGGGCAGGTGTTGCTGGAAAAGCGCTAAGTCAGTAGTCTAAACTTAATTCAATTTCATTTTTGCAGAGAAGAATGCAGAGAAAAGTATCTTCAGTCTTCGAAGCAAAGGGTGAAAGCCAAACCCCCATCACAAGTGAGGTTGACAGCTCAAGAGGTATGGACCTTTTAGGATATTTTGGTAAAATAGGATGCTTCTATAATATCGTTTTCCTATCTGGAGTTAAGATAAGATTATTAAATTAGGATACAACCTTTAGACATGGATGGCCGCCGGCATATTTAAGCTAGGTGTATTTGTGTTACTTACTACATTTCTATTCCGAGGTTGGGTAGAAGGATGGCTAACTAGCGAAAATGGTCCTCTGGTGCAGAGCTTTATCTGGTGCGCTCCATTTGGCCTAACGGTAAGGGCGGAGTTGGAGAAACCCTTATGGTGTCTTGAAATGAGTGAAAACCATGCCCACACGGCACAAACCCAGCATGTGCCGAGCGGCTGTAGGAGCGCAACCACTGAACCAGCGTGAATAAGAAAATACAAAGTCAGAGTTCCAAATATTTGGGGCACGTGCAACCTCGGTTTGAATGGGCGTGACGCCTCTGCGGAAACCTAAACGTTTTGGTTTGAGAATAAAATTGCTTAGGCTACTGATGGGCATTCATTTTTCTAATAAGGATAACAATTTACTGACATTTATTAAAAGCACATTACATTTCGGTCTTGAATACATAATTATATTATGGTCTGGCCCACCTAGCAACTGCAAAAAAAAAAATTGTCCCGAGGCTAAATGTAGTTGCCGACCCCTGCTCTAGACTGTGTGCAACAGATACACAGGCAAAACAGAGAAGATGTTTTAATTCTCAGAAATGACAAGTTCTAAAAATGTCGATGTCACAAAACACTATTTTGGTCAGTTTGATGAAAACACATTATAGACCTATATTAACTGTATATCCTGTCTTGTGACTTTTGCCTTGCTTTTATATGGCTTGTTTTTCATTGCTTCTGCTGTTGATTCTATTTTGATCCTTTTTTATCCTTTATCCTTTTTATCCTTATGTTGAGTTTTGAAAAATGCTCTATAAATAAAGATATTTATTATTATTGTCTCACTGGTGATTTACAAACAATCTATGAATAGTTTTATGAAAATAGGGTGTTTTAATGTGTGTTTATATATTCTCAGAGACTACTCTGTTTAACCATGTTAGCAGTGGACAGTCATCCTATTGGCACAGTGAGTGGATCTTCCATTTCATGGCATAACTTGAGATTTTTGTTGGCACCTTTTCTGAAACTGTGTGCACAATCAAAGAGAGTTCAAACATCCTTTTGATAAATAAGATGGCTCAGAGAACTTTAGAGTTAGTTCCCACAAGCGGAGTAAAGCACCTTTCAGCCTAATGATGTAAACTGGTTGAAAATAGTACAGTCTGTTGTGGCATCAAGACATAATTGCTCTTTAAATTAGGCTGTGTGTATCCCTGTCCTCCAGGACTTAATGAGATGGCTACCAATACGGTGTGGTCAACTCACCTCTTCATATGTTATGGTGACGGTAATTAGAAATCACTTGGGTCCATACTAGTTTTGACAGAGACCAAATCAAACCAACCACTCAATGTCCGTGTCAGCGATGTTTGTGGTTAGACTGGTTCCAGCAATCAAGCTGGAAGAGGTAAGTGTCTGTAGCAAAGTAGCCAAAGTGTTAATTGCAATCAATTGACTTCCCCAAATATAGTTACACCTCCATGTAAACACACATTTTACTCACATTGAAGCCTGTTCTGAGTTTGTAGTTATACTAATGAAAAGTGATCAACTGTAATTTCATATGATTTTCAATGAATTGAGTGAAACAGGAGGTTTCAAACAGTGGTTTGAAACTGAAGTGGAAAGTAAAGGTGTGCAGGTCAGGTTGGTGGACGGGTGGACACACATTCAGCTCTGATAACCAAGTCCTGACTGATGCAAACTTTGCAAAAGTTTTCTGTGGTGAGTGAAGTTTTCATTTTCAGTGAAAGTTTTTCTTATTTAACCATGACCAAACCTTACCCTGAGCTTAACCAACATTTTCATTGCCTAACATTGATCATTAATCCTAACCATAACTGTAACCTTAACCTAAGTTGTTTTGCTTGCCTAACCTTAACTAAAGTTGTTTGATTTGATTTTGGCACACACACAGTGATGCAGCTGGCCATGCATACAGTAGGTATTGTATGAATCAAGGGTACATAATTATTGTAAGATATCATACGATTGTTGTTGTGAAAACATTCTGCACATTCTCACACACACACACACACACACACACACACACACACACACACACACACACACACACCTACCTAGGGTTCATAGTAGATTAGCATTCAATGCCTTGCTCAAGGGCACGTCAGCAGTGGTTGTGCACATTGTTGATAAGCTGACAGCCACTCTCCAATCCACATTCAGCATAAGAGTTTATTTATATAGCTCTTTATCACAAACAAGCCTAAGAATCTGTTTTTTAATGGTTTCTTAAAAAATAATCACCATGTCACCCCCACCAGATCATTTATCATACCTTATTTCTCCTGCTACAGACTCGTGGCTTTTGTAGTACAATATTGTATTTAATGGCTTTCTAATCCTGCAAATAATAATAAATCACCTCATATTATATTTTGTTACTGTTTACTGTTTACTATTGTCATGGAAATGAGGAAAATGGGATCTGAAGGGTTACATTAAAAAAATGTTATAGTTTATAAACTCTCAGTTATGGTCAAAGTATTTGTTAATATTTCTTTGTGTTTCTACTTGCTTGGAATACCAGGTGGGTGGGATCTACCACAACAGGCCAATTCAGATAAGTTGTCAGTCACAGAAAAATAGACTAAATTCTCAAAGCCTCAAATACTACAGTGATTATCTAATGTTTGAGCTATTTGATTTAGTGAGATGTGAATAATTGGATATATACACAGGTGTCACATTGCTCTTACCAGCAAATGATTTGTATTCAGAGTAATAAAAGCAATATGCTAATGTGAGAGTTAAATCATATTTTGATCTTTTTAATGAATATGAGGAAGTCATTAAGAACAGCAAAGAGTACTTGTAATTATCTCTTGTCCATTTAGTTATAATGTTTAAAATGGAACATCCTCACTTTGACCATAAAGAAGAATGGTAAATTTATTCTAAAAACATTGTAACCCTTCACATTAGATGTCCCCCATTTCCATAATCATCATCAGAGTTAAATGATAAATAAAGAATATGTGGTAATTTAGTTTAGTAGAGAACCTATGAAATATCGGCATCTATAAAGTGAATATATTTGATAAGGTGTATAGTTTTTTATAACACTGGTCTATGCGCCACAACACTTTATGTACGTATACTATATGGCCATCTGTAGACATTCTAATGTGAATATGATGCACATTTGCACAACGTGTACATTGATGTAAATGCACATACTCATATCTTCAGTTTTCACATATCTCTCCCATTGTTATAGTCTGCATATTTTCATGATGGTTCCATTATTTCATATTCTATATATACTGATATTTTTAGATTAGCCAGTAATGATGAAGAGCATGATAGCTTGAAACATCACATAAGCCAGTAATTGGCAAACAAATGTAAAAAGTAGTGAGTGGTGCAGTGTGCAGATTCATTCTTCTGGCACCTGTGAAGTACTTAGATCTGCATGCCTTTGAGTACTTTTTTAGATTAGTTAGTAATCCATACTCCTCCCCCATATTTCCAACAAATACAGTCTACATAACATAGTTAAATTCACACCAGAAAATGTTTATAGAACTTCACAATTGGTAACATTTTATTTTATTACTTACATTTTCATTGTTTCTATTGCTTTTTTCCCTTTTTTTTTCTTTCTTTATGCAAAGAAAAGGGAGATTGAACAATGATTGCAATGTCATGTTTTGCTCAAGATGTAACCAAATTAAACAGTCTCAACTGTAAATATTCAGGAAAGGTCAGGTGAATGATGGTCTACAAACCAGCTGCATAAATTTGTTCTAGGCTTTGTTACAGTACTGTGTAATTACACTGTATTGACAGGATTAGGAATTGTGATCTACAGTGCTACAAACAGATGTACACTTTTACATAAGGCCTGATAAATGATGGTGGTGGTTGAGTGGTGATGATTTTTAAAGAAACCCATACAGCCACATTGTTACTGTTTTATGTTTAGTACTTAGAATTGTATCACACCCATCATAACCTTTGGTATTGCCAGTGCCTTATGTTTGAAGCCAGCATCTGAGGTAATTGGGTGTCATTGTTAGTTGGTAGCCCATGTTCCAGAGCCATCAGTGCAATTTCACTGCCTCATTGTCATGACATTATCAGTGAATGGCATTTCATTACATTTTGATCAGATCACTTTGAGTAGGACCCAATTTGAAACAAAGCATCCCTGATCATTCATCCTTCAGAACAACGTCAACCCTTTTCAGTGGAGCTGTTAACACTGAAGTGTTTTTCTGTCTCAGCTCTCTGCAGATTGGTATGAACCCACTCCATCTGACGATGCACTGTCAAAGTACAGTCACTTCACAATGTGCTTTGTGGATTTACACTCGAGAATTTATCACCTGACTAGCTAGCTTTGCATTATTCATTGAGCGGGGAGAGAGAGACCACAATCTGAATGCAGACAACGTTGTATTCACACTGAGAGCTCTATGACAGCATTGTCTTCACAACGTCCTTGTTAAAACTCTGCTTTGGGTAACAGGAGGCAAAGACAGCCGTAGCCTCATTATAGTCCTTGCTGCATTTGTTGAACAATACCAGCAGAAAAAGAGTGTTTTTTGTCATTTTAATGTCCTCTCCCAATATTTTTTCATTGGCTACATGAAACCACAAATGAACATCTATGGGTCACTGAAAACATGTCACCATTACAATGATGCTGTCTTTGATTATTGTTGTGTATTATACAGTAATTAAAGTAAACCCCAGTTCATGTATGTATGTATGTATGTATGTACGGATGGATGGGTAGCTGTATGAATGAATGTAAGCATGCATTCATGCATTTCTTTGATCCAGTGCATTTCAATTTAGAATGCCATTCTGTTCACCATAACCAAACAAATCTCTTCATTCAGATGGAGCACGAATCTGTTGAACTGGAATAGATCCGATACATGCGGGGTCCATATAAAACCTTCCCTCAGTGTTGATTGCTGTATCAAAGGGTG
This sequence comes from Gephyroberyx darwinii, assembly GCA_900660455.1. Classification (NCBI taxonomy): domain Eukaryota; kingdom Metazoa; phylum Chordata; class Actinopteri; order Trachichthyiformes; family Trachichthyidae; genus Gephyroberyx; species Gephyroberyx darwinii. The sequence continues at coordinate 9,997 of CABFOQ010049797.1, read as the reverse complement.
CTATTTCAGACATATTCTATTCCACTCATCTTCTAGCAGACAGTGTCATTGCTAGTAACAAGTAGCATATTGATTTTGAGTGATCAACTGGGCACTCAATCTTTTGTGATTTGATTGTGCTACCTCATATGTATTTAAGAAAAGCCTGTACATGCTCATTGGCATCGCACCTAAGATGAGAAAGACTTGGCATATGGCTAACATCACTATAATTTTTCTCAAAACATTGGGTGACTTTTCATGCCTTCTTGAGGTGCCCATTATTATTTTCATTAAAAGGTGCATGTTTGCCTACAGGTAGGGTGGCTGACTGAGAAAGCAAAACGTTGTTTGTTTGATCCTCAACTCGACTAAAGGGTGTATTTCAGTTATAAAATTGTGACAAGAAGGTGGTTGGTATTACATCTGCGGTGCACACCAACATTTCCAAAATGCCCCTGAACAAGGCACTGAACACCAAACTGCAATATAAGTCTTGCAGTCTGACCTCTTTGAAGAGGTGCGTGTGTATAAGTGGCTATGTGTGTGTACCTAGGAGGGATATGTCATTTTGTGTCATTTTAATCTCATCACTCAGAATCACTGTCTGTAATGATCCCAATTTGCTGAGGCCTTTAAGGTATAACTGGATTGGATTTATGCCAGAAAATGCAAAATTGTACATAATTATGTACGTTATACTGGATCACATCCATGCCCTAATCCTCCCTTATCAACACATTGTCAGATCATATATACATGAAAACTATCAGACAAGACAAATCGTCATGGTTTGATTAGCAGTGACACTCCCTGTTTGATGAGTGAATGGCAGAACTTATCTTGTCTGAAAAACTGCCTCGTTATACCTTCTCAACCTTCAAGTCTTTAGGGATTCAAGTCTTTAGGCCTGTACACATCAATGAACTATCAGCAGTCTAGAGGAGCCTAGTTAAGCTATAATTGGCTATTCCTGTAAGGTCTATTCATATACCGTCTCTTACCACTACAGTGCCAACCCCCATCTCAGAATGCCTGACACACTAACCTTTTCATAGTTGACTCTAAATGGCAAAAGATCAAAAAACAGAAGGAGTCACTGAACAATCTACGTCTGGTTTTGATCTATATATTCTTGTACCAAGCAGATGCCTGCAACTGAGCCCTATCCTTCTTGGGCCTTGGGTATACCAAGGCCAGTCAAGACTCTGGTGGTATAATGTTTCAAAGTAAGGGTGATAGACACTATGCTCCTGTATTGTTTATCGTGAAAACAATCGTTGGCTTGTTTCCAAGTCAAGATTTCACCGTAGGGTGAGATGGGCGCTAATGGTGTCAACAGCGTAAGTCCTCCCTTTATTAGAGCTCATTGTTTGTTTGATGTTTTGATTTTTTTGTCCCTTTTATTTTACAAAACTTTGTAACCTAGATAAGAAAAGTACTAAAAGACCTCACTTCACCCTTCAACGTCCAAATAATCACTGCATTGGAACTGAATGATCAATGCATAGGAGTTTGAGAACCATTACATACACAGGTGAAATCACTTAAAAGAAAAAGTTGAGTCCAACAGTGGCTGGGGCTAAGACAAGTCAAGTACTACAGTTCTATACTACACAACAAAAACATCATCGTCATCTTAAAACTGTTAGAAACAAGAGATGAAAGAGGAATAATGAATATATTGTTATGTGGGTTTGTTAAAAAACAAAACAAAATGAAACACACCTGGAAAGGTGTATTTTTTACTGTACTGTAACTGTTAAAAAAAGACAAGCAGGCGACTGCTTGTCTTTCTTTCCAGAACACCCACAGTTTCATTCAGGGTACAAGAGGTTCAGCAGATTGTTCTTTTCTCTTTGTTGGATCACTATGACAGCTGTGGTCCCGGGCTGTTCGTGGCAGCGCTGACTGACAGGCAGAGCACTGTGGAGCTGACAGGCTTAGCGCGTCCAGTGGCAGATACAGATGTCACATGCACCATATGTCCATCTTGCAGCTGGGACTGGAGAGCTGGATGGTCATCACCAGAGGGAGAGGGAGACACAGGGCAGCCTTACAAATTTTGTCATACAAAGATGCCTGAACATGCATGCTTTTCTGAGCCACCAGCAGGGTCATAATTGAACTGAGGAACACAAACTTTTCACATTAGCATGCTTAGCATGCTTGGCAAACCTACACCTGTTTGTTTTTATGTACATTATATTCATGGTCATAGTCTGACTATGCTGTGAGATGAACCAAGTGTCAATGTTGAAAATGGATAGAGACATTGATAAAATTCAAAACAGTGGGCTACCGATTATCATACATGTAATGGGGAAGTTGGAGAAGCTGCCTCAATGCAGCTGACTTTTGCGACCTAATTTGATGTGACAAAGTTCAGCATCTCTCGGGGTAAGGATTAAGAACACATGGTGTGATACAGACTGCTTGGATGAAATCGATTATGACACTAATCCTTGGTGAATAATGCATGTGGTCATTTACCAAGGGAATGCTGCAGGGGAAAGTCCATTGTGTGATGATAAAGCTATGTTGGTAGAGGTTAGCTGGAATGGATCATTTACTAATACATAGTGGTAATGATAGAAACGCTCTCTATGAGCAGCAGGGTTAATACCACAGTACCCTCAGGTATGTGCTGAAGACCCTTTCAACCCATGGGTGGAAAGGCCACTCTAGAAAACCCATCTAACTGCTACAGTTCAACTGAGAATGGTATGTGAAATACCTGATGTGAAATAATCAGTGACACAGGTAAGTTACCCGTTCCTCTGGGAGGATATAAACTCACTTCTCTCAAGCTGCGGTGTTTAAATAATTGAACACATAAAAGACTATGTGAGGGATATGTTGACTGAAAATCAATTGGATGTCCACAGCCTCATATGTCTTTTTCACACTGTTGGCACTAACAGTCCTTTAAAATGAGCAATGGGTTTTCCCTGTGGGAGCCATACTCAGAAGGTCTTTCAGCAATCTAATGCATAACAAAAGTCAGTATTCCCCCACATATTCCGAAACATATTTTGGAGACACCCCATCATTACTAAAGGCATCCATGCCATTCTATTATGTTAACCATCAGGACTGGATTTGGAATCATACATACTTATTTATACTTATAATATATATATATATATGTATACCTATTATACAGACCATAACAACCAATCAAATTAAACCTATCAATGCAACAATTTAAAAAACCTACTGCAGAATTTGTATTACAGCCAACTCTAAGCCCCTGTTAAGTATTGAGTTGGTATGTGCTGGTCATGTGTAAATTAGAACAGTAGGCTATCAATGAACAGAATAGGGGAGTTTTGTAATTGTACTTATTTTACATTTTATTTACAATGTGGAAACCATTTCAGTACTCTTTAGTGAAAAACACAGAAGTAATATATTTTCTTATGGATGTAAATTGGTATTGCTGAACGGAGTACTTGCCACGTCATCTAGTTTCTCATAGATACAGGCATATGCATCCATTTTCCAGTTTTTTTTTTTTTTATAGAAAAGTACAGCATAATATTGGTACAACAGTTTTCAACCTGGTACCTGATGAGTCAACAGGACTGCTCACAGGCAACAGAGTGGAATAGCAATAAAAAGCATGGCAAATTCAGATGGAGTAACAGGAAGTTCATTGCAGGACAAGAACTCCTGGTAGTTCAATAGAAAGCCATATGGGTTGAGCAGTTGACTCACCAGGAGGATACCTTTTTCATACCAACTTTTTAAAAATAATGATTTATTTTAGTGCAAAATGTCAGCATTTTTCCAAATAGAATATTTGTGTGGAGAGAAATCATGCTTGTAAATCATTTGCCATGACAACAGCACTTTGTGATAAGCAGATAGCTTTTCTGGAATTCTATCAACTTTATAATTGCAGGCCAAAAGAAATCTTGGCCACCAACTTTTAAAAAAGACATAATGTGTGTTGAAGATCCATATCGAAGTTGGATTTTTAAAAAGCTTGGCCCAATAAATTTTAAATGTATGATTCCCTGATAGCAGATGACTCTGGGCCAAATATGGTTGAGGTTAGGGACATAAGGCTCAGTTCTGGCAATGGAGTATTGTGGGCAAAAAATGGCCCAACTGTAACCAGACACATGTAACATTTGTGTGGCATTTCAATTTGGGGCCAAAAGCCATATTTGGATTTATCACAGCATTTGGATTCTAGGCCAGACATGGCCCAAATGTAGCCAGCCACATGTAACAGCCCAAGTTCTGCCTGAGAGATGGTGTCATCAAGGTCGAGTTGTGGTTGTGTTCTGGTCCTCTATTCTCATGGGTATTGTCATTCATAACAACTGACTTTCTTATATTTTCCAAAGGAAGTTAAAGAGTAATTGATCTAAATTCTTACTGAGCTTGTTATCTAGGTGGACTGATAAAGCAGCATAGATATGCTTGCTTTGATAACAAAACTGTGCCCTTTAAAGATAAATCTCTTACCATTGGTTAAACCTTTTCCATGCTTTTTGAACAGCTGGGTCAAAACTTCAAGGAACACCTAATTTGTTGGTTTTTGGATATTACAGTACCAAGATAGGTGACTTGTTCTTTGACTGATATAGCATGAATGGAGGAATCTTGACACTCCTTAACAGCCAAAAGTTCACACATGTTAAGATTTAAATAACGGCCAGAGACCTTAGAAAAGTGATTAATACAATCAATTGTCAAAGGAATCTGAGAGGCCTCTCTCAAGAACATTGGTATCGTCTGTGGAGGTGTTGTTTATGTTTACAAACTGACGAGTAGGCATATGTATAGCATCTCTTTACATCATAACGTTGAATGTATATGTTACGGTAAATGTGGGAAATTGGTAAATGTATTGGTAAATGTATACATTTCTTTCTTTTTGGTGGTGTCATTGGCGTGTGTGTCTCTTTATTTTTGGTAGGCAGATAAAACGTTGCTGTGTTGACAACCTATGTATTCAACGTAGATGTAGTTTGGCCAATAAACTGACACCTGATTGATTTTATATTTTAGTACATTAGTGGATGCACTACCCTACACTAGTGATTTCCGTCCACATGTGGATTCAATTATGAATAAATGTGATTTTAAAGAATCTAGTATAACCTAACTCCATGAGGCCAATAATCCCGGGTTTCGACGGGCGGTGAGGAGGACTTTATATTTTCTATCACCTACTCTGCACTATTCTCTTTCTTTCCTTCTATTCGGTGGCCACCAGCATACAAGCATTTCATTGTGTGGTTTCACTGTGCAAATGAAACCTCAATCAGTGGCACAATGCGCAGTCAACGTGTTGCAGAATTGCGATCAGCAGGACACTCATGGACTGTGAGATAGCTTTGCTGCTGTGACTAGCGCTTTTCACATTAACCGGGAAATGTACACATTTATCCTTGTTCTCACATTTACCATAACATATGTTAGTGCCTTATTCATCTTGCAGTGTGTGGGATTAGAGGGGCAGGGGTTCATTTTTATTTCTATTTCATGCACCGTCCAGAGAAAAATACCTGTACTGTATGAATGAGGGTGTATTGACATCTGCTGTCCCTGTCACACATTGTGTCACTCCATAAAAGTGTCAAAAGAGAGCTGTGGTATCGCCTGGAACTCATGTCAAGTAGCAACCATATAGAATCACCCTACCTACAACTAGTAATCACATAACAACCACCTAATACACCCCAGCAACCACCTAGTACACCCTAGCAACCATCTCGTAACATCCTAGCAACCACCTAGTACACCCAAGCAACAATCTGGTTACTACTACTACTGCCACTACTGCAGCAATTTAAAATACTTAATCTTTCATATAAATTCAACTTTTTACCTTTTTAAGCTGAAGCGAGGGCACAAATCTTCATCAGAAAATTTAGCCTTTTGTAGCTACCACAGCACTTTGGTTTTTACTCCAATCATGCATATGCCCCCACCCCAGCCCTCTACCTGAGCACCTAGAAAGCATTAGCACACTTGTTAAACCAAGAATCAGATCTGCTTTATTCCACGCTGGGGAAACTGACTGGGAACCTGACTCTTGATAAATAGGCTCTCCAGTTTGTGTTTCCCCTCTCATTCCCCCAATACTCAACCCAGAAGATTCATGAATGGAGCAGCTTTTGCTAGATCACTCAATTTGTAATAGCACCAGAGCTGAACTTCTGATTTATGAACAGTCAAGGGTGTACAAGAACCCATTAACTAGAGAGGACATGGGGGAGTGAGATATGTATAAATTAAATGAAAATCCAACATTAGAACCTCTTCATAATTTCCAGGTTCTCTGTCAAGAAGGTATGGCTGGTCACCACTGAGAAACATTTACGGCCTGAATGAACCTAAATTGCTCTGCCAAGTCTGTCATTATTTTGCATACTTTGTATTAACAATTGGTCATCTGACCTACCTCCAATATTGTGTTTGTAACCATAGAAATCAAGCATCCAGCATGGTATGTGCTCTGTTTGTTTGTGTTTGCGAGGAGAGGAGTGCATGCACATATGCATTCGTGAGCATGTGTGTGTATGTGTGCAGTCTAGTATGTGGGTGTTTATGAAATACAGCCAGACTCCTCTTCAGTTTGTTGATTTTGATTCCATTCCACGAGTTTGGACAGAGATGTGTCACAGAACATAATTCTGTTTTGCAAAGACACCAAAACTCAGCGAGCCATACTTTCTGCGTCTTGAAAGTTCCACAACGTCAAAGCGCTGATCCAAGCATTTCCATCCCAACAATGTGTGTAGTAATTTAAATGATTTGACAGGTACATCCTCTCTCTGACAGAGGCAGGCTATTACAAAGAGTCTGCGATTCACATATGGGCTGAGTTGAGACAGCTTTACCAGGTACAGCAGCACACAATCCATTTCATTCAGGCTTATTCCCCTGAATCTGCAATTGAAGCCACAATATAAATTTGGTCTATGTGAGAGGACATATAGACAGTACAACAGATAGCGCAAACAAAAATGCTACTTATTCTTGGTCCCCTCAGCTGCTTCATGTAAATATAATACCATGTTGGCCTAAGGATACACACACCATATGTAGTATATTTCCTTTTAAGTAAACTGTACTATAAATATATTTTCTTACACAGTGCTTGGTTCAGAGAACTCTTCTCATCATGTTGAATGTAGTATCATAGAAACTTTATTTAACATGTTATACATTTCTTAATTTCTTAATTCATGACAATGCTGTGATTTGCAATCTCTGTTTCCAGTGTTTGTTATCATATCAACAAAGCTCTGAGTCATCCCCCCCACATGAATTTTCTTTATAAATATGCACATTAGTCTGCTCATGTTTAGGATAATACGCACATTTCATGGGGCAATTATCATTTTGTTCTCAAGTTGGGTTACATTTGCATCATCAGTGACAAAGGTACTATTATCCTCTTGATGATGCACCAAAGGAGTGGGCTGTGTGATGAGAGGTATTGTCCCTCTTTACCAGTGATTGTCTTTTCAAGCTGGTTGTTTCACAAGCATGTGCTTCACATAATTACAAGACACAAGAAGCCTTAACGGCATTCATTAATGAACACAAAAGATCAAGGCTCTGCGTATAAATATAGAAAGAGGGGGATGACAAAGTGTGCTGTGATTTGCAAGTTGTTCATTTCTACTGTCATAAGCAATTATTGATTCTGCCATGTGAAGCTGACAGGTTGTAAATACATGTCATCACCTTAGGGTCAAATCAATTATTTCCAGTTTTACTAGACAAACAATTGACATGCATAACAGTCTAGATATTTTCCATCGACTGTCAAACTGCAGACACCATTCACCATTTTTTTTTCTCTGGGTCAAGACCTGCCTGAGCCATGATCATTTTATAAACTCTCGACAACACATGGACTATTTTTAGAATATAAAAAATGGTCATTGCATTGGTCCACTTTTGACCTCTTGGAGGTGTAAACTGATTTATAAATGTGCCAGCTTAAACAACCCATGAATATTTCAAAAATTGTAACATGCGCAGAGGACAGAGAACGAGGCATATGGCTAAATTATGCATTCTTGAGTGGTGAGCTCATTAGCCCCCAGGAGGTCCCCCTAAATAGACCACAGGCCTCATCTAGGCCTCCATTTAGAGGCTATAGAAAGGAAATAGCTTTTGAATTCATGCTAATGGTTCACAACCTGACTAAAGCGACCTGATAATGGCACAATAGTCACATAATGAAATCAAATTAGATGCCTCCATCTCATATTGTACTATCCATTTCTAACTGCAGGCTAAGCATCCATCTGTGAGTGATTCATAACAGCTCTTTATGAGTCATCCCCCCAAAGATTGTGTGTAATAAAGACTGCTGAGGAGAATAAAAGTGTTTGATCACGCATCAGTCCAGTGGCATGGCAGCCTAATCCAATAACAGCTCCTCTGAGGAGGTCATGCTGAAAACTTCAGGCTAGTCGCAGACAACACAGACAAATTATGGATGGTTATTTCCCTTATTCGCCATTACAGTTATGAGTACTGTTATAGCAAGGGATATGTGTCATTCAATAACTGGTAGGAATTTCATTTTTAGACACACAGCATGACCCGCCTTTGGGGTGCTTCTGACATGAACAATCTGTGTGATGTAATAAGCAGCAAGAATCCTCCAGACTATGCTTTAGTTCCTAATAGAAAGAGACTTGTGCTCAGTGGAGGTGCATAGTCTCTGCGGAAACCCCATTGTTCGTAACAATGGCACAATCTTTGCCTCTTGCCACTCGGAGGGTGAGTGCCTTGCGTGATATACACCTTCACATTAGACCTTGACAGGAAAGGGTTGTTTTTGATGAAGTGCAGTGCTTTGGTGACAGCCTCCTCTCTCATGAAGAATATTTACACAGCCTCAAGTGGAGGGCTGTAAATAAATAGCCTGGTGGTGAACCACAAAGTCACCAGACCCTTTCCTACAGAGAAAGCAGAGATCAGGGGAGATGACTATCTCTCTATTTTCCATCCTATAATAATTGGAACCATGGATCAGTTACTTTCAATGCTTTCAAAAGAAATGCAATTTAGCATCTTTATGGGTGGTTCAGCTTGTCTGTGTAAGAGATCACTTGTAACTTAAGAACCCTTATTGCAGAGTCCAATTAACAATATTATGGTCATTTTGTGCTATGGGGCAGTAAAAATCTTACTTATTGCCCCTTTAACTATAAATCTTTACATCTTAGCTATGATTCTTCACACAATTTCCATTATGCTCATTTCATAGGGAGCCGAGGTTGACGTCACTTCTGCCTAGTCTAAGGGCTTACTCACACTAGGCGATCTGTGCCGTGCCCGAGCACATTTGACCCCCAAAGTCCAGTTTGTTTGACAAGTGTGATCGCTCTGTACCGCTTGAAGAGGTGGGCTAGGGCACGGTTCAGTTGGACTTGGGCATGGTACGCATCTAGTGTGAACGCTAACCGTGCCCGAGCACAAACTCAAACATGATGTCAATGACGCGACTGTCCCATTGAATTGATGATTTATTGATGAACGTGAATTGTAGTCGGTGAGTAACCCCCCAAACCCGGACGCGCAAGCGCACAGACGTTTTTTTGTGCATGCAGTTTTGCGCGGAACTGAACCTACCAGACATGCAAAGGGTACAGACGTGTTTCTCTTTTGGAGCGCTTTCCATGTAGTCTACATTCAGGATTTAATATTGGTTAAGTAAAAACTGCTAGTAAAACTGCTTGACAGGTTCATTAAAATGAAAACTTGCATACTGTCAATATATTTGGGACAATAATCAACATTTATAGCAGTTATTTTGATTCTGTAGTACCTTTAATCGATACAGTGATATCAGTATAATAAAAACAGAAGTAAGCATAGTCTTAATTAATTGAATATATATATATATATATATATATGCATACTATAATAAAGAAAAAGCATTATAACCGGAATGTAGACTTGAACTTCATTCATCCCATGATTGTCTCTGTTCCCTTTTTCATTTTAGGGCCGCTAATATGCATTAAAA
>CABFOQ010049793.1:0-11252 GCA_900660455.1 Gephyroberyx darwinii | reverse complement strand
AACATGGAAATATGTCAAAGTGCGGGACTGTCATGCCAAATCAGCCTTAAAACAATGTTGTAACGATCGGCATACTAGCAATTTTTTGTTATGCTTGTTATAAAGAAAAGGTCTATAATACATTGAAACAACATTAAACTAAGATAATACGACGGTTATAATATTTTTAAAATCTTTATTAATGAAGAAAATACTACATTTGTGGTTTCCTTTTGTTGCTTTGTTTGTTTGCAGCGTGTTTGCAGCGTTCACCACCATCTTGCCGATGATTGTCAGAGATTTCTCATAACCCTCGGTTTGAAGTGTGACCCTGAAAAATCTCCGTTTGGAGGGCCATGTAGCCCTAGCACTTCACCCTACCCCTCTATCCCAAGAAAAATTGGGACACCCTACCCCTTCACGTGAATGCGCAAAACAGAGGGGAAGGGCTAAGGGGTAGGGCCAAGGAGTGAATTGGGATTCAGCCTTCATGTGTTCTTAACTGGTATGACTCCGCTCCCATATCAAAATCTTTAACCTTGCAGCCAATAAACAAGCTACTTGTGAGTCCATGTGACTTTTAATTCACTTGTAATTGGGCAACCTAAATAAACCAAATACAAAAATGCAACAAACTTTCCCACCAAAGAAAGCAAACTAGGTAGGTGTGATCGCACCCTAAGTCACTCTGGACAAGAGCATCAGCTGAATGCATAAAATGTAAAATGTAAATGTCACCTAAGATACATTTTAATTAAACTTTGCCGTGGGCAGTGGAGAACGGCCAATGTGCTTTCTGTATGTCCTAATGAGTTTGAGGGTTTTTTAACGCCTACTGTGGAAATCATTTTCTATTCACCCAGACCTCAAATATAAAACTACCACGTAATGAACCCTGGGTGAACTGTGCAGACAAAAGTACCCACTTTTAAATAATTACAATATGCAAATCTGCAAGGCTCTGGTCCCATTCGAAAATAAGAGAGGTTAAATGCACCACTATCCCCATGAAGTGCACGAGCAATTAGGATCAAAGCCAACAAAACATCCATTTGTTCATACATCAAAAGGCCCGGCGACGGCTTAGAATTCCAAAACAACAAACTGCGTTAAATAAAACATGAAAAGTATTTGTGATGAGCACGATGAAAGCTCGCAGGGTGATGTTCTTCCTCTGAAGTCGCATCTTTTACATGTTGCGTTGAAGCGCACAGGGACGACATAAATGTTTATGATGTACAACTTTTGCCTCATAATATTCATTTTATTATTATTGCAAAAACAATTAGACAATTACATCATTCCCCTATTGTCATAATTAAACTGCTGCAGATAAGGCATAAAAAATATTTCTCCATGAGGTTTAACACATTCCCTTCTTTGTTCTGGCTAAAGCTTTACAGTTTCAAAATAAGACAGCAACACCAAAAATGAGCATTTGAAGAGTACTATTTCCTAAATGCTATACTGCAATTTGGGGGGTGGGGGAATAAAACAATATTTAGATAAAAAAAAAAATGAATTTCAATATTAAATTTCCCTAAAATATCTAGTCTAGTCTGTAAAAATAATCTATAATTTTGTCAACCTGTGGCTTATGTTACCTGCCATTCTTTAAAAGGTTACTATTTTTTGTTTTTATATTTTTTGTGCCATCAGTCAGTGTGTTAGAGTGGGTCTCCCATTATTCAATCAAAATCAGTTTGCATGTACAAGGCATGTGACTTGGTGGGTTGCTCAGTCACATGAAACATAAAACAGAAACTTTTTTTATAAAAGTAGGATATAAAAAAAGGAGAAATTTAGGCAATGTTCCCATTAGAAGTAGTAATATATAATATAAATATGTAATGCATAAATACCTGACTGAAGTAGAAAATAGAAGGAAATAGTAGAAAATAAGCAGAAATATATACAGATCTGGAGAATATTGCATTGGGTTATGAGTGTTTTGAACACCAAATAAAAAAGCTGTCCAGAGTTGGAGTGGAATAAAGATTATAAATAGGTATAAATATGCAGCACGAACAGAGAATATAAAAACTGACTGAAAATGGTTGCTATATTATTTTGGAAGCAAAAAGGCTACATGTATATCACAATAAAACACATCTGAGTAGGTGTTAGCTACTCTCAATCTTATCTCGTCAAAGCTGATTCGGGAGTCAAGTTCTATCAGTGTTTTACTGGACCGCCTCCATTAATGCGTCTGTATCTGTACCTGCAGTGAATTCGATTCCCCAGAGCATTAGGGGTAGTGAGGATTCATTAATGTCACACGAGGCAAATTGATAACTCTGTGGAGAATCCCATTAACCGAGCCGTACCCTCTCCCACGGGACAACTCCCTTTAGTTTGTATTTCATCCCATTATGGAGAGAGAGCTGCTTGCTGCTTTTTTGATCCTGGGCTGTGTTTGGTTGGGGTGGTCTGTGATACAGTGCAACCAGGGTAAGGAATTAACGTCTTTTCAGAAGGCATTTTTTGCTCTGTTGATCTGAATCTTGGTGGCATTTTGGTCTGTTAATCCATTTGATCCTGGCAATTTTATTGAACTATAAAATAATCCATTCACATTGGATATTGGCAAAAACAATTTGTACCTTTAAGATTTGGTTTTAAATCATAATATATCACGTCCCACACCTCTTTCCCACTGTTGGAAAATGGCAGCAGGCCTGACAGAAGAGGATGATGCTGTTTTCCCCTCTCTGTCCTCACCCAGTCCATCTCCCACCCCTACATTGTTGAGTTTTCTACCATATTTGTTTTGTTTTGCGTTGATGCAGTGGTTTGTGTGAGGTTGGCATTTCCTTTAACATTCAACATTTTCTACAGCTTCAGGCTGCGCACTGACCAAAAACTCCTTTTCTCACCCAGAATTTCCCTCGGTCATAGGCTCCCATGAGTCAACTATGATGGCCCACAGGGAACAGTGCTTGCATTCATATGTGAACTTTAGACAACAAAAAAATGTGAACGGGGGCAATGCAATTTAACAATACACAAGATATTATGTTGAACATAAGTCAGAATGCCCTAGCCTACTGATGCTCATCATAGAGGATATCAGGCTATGCAGTTAGTGGACATTATTGGGGTTATCAAGTGGGTACCTTCCTTCACCGATGTTGTGAGTTTCATTGAGTATCAATTTTTTAATTTCATAGACATTTCAAGGGCATTCTTGCTGTTGATGTCCGACCCTGCAATACACTAAACACCATGAACTGATATTCTAATATTTAGGGAACCTGCACACTAAACATCAAAAAGGCAGAATATCCTTTTCATTTATTAAAGTGATTATCCTCAAGATTCTTTTTTTTTTTTTTTTTTATTTAGTCTCCATATTTGTCTCTCAGCCTCATCACTGTGGTGTTTCTCACTGCACTTCCCAGAGATCACCTGTCAATCACAGTGTATCCAGTACTGACGTCTTTCTCTTTGGATTTTCTATTGATAGAGTTTGAGTTTCTGTAGGTGGCGCTCTTTTTTTGTCTGTTCAGCCATGGTGGCTATCGCTAATGACCCAGTTTATTCCACACAAAATGGAAATGGAAAACATCACTTCCTGTGTGCCAGAGGATTTCACCTCAGTCTTCTGGCAAAATTAGTATTGCAAATGTAAAATCTTGACTAGAGGTTGAATTACCATTGTGTTCGATCAATTGGTGATAGAAACTAGCAAAAGACATTCATCACTTTAATGCTCTGCTCCACAAAAAAAGGCAAAAGTGTAAAAAGTGCAAACACCGGCAGATAAACATTTTGATGACTTCCTCATCAGTATGTTACATTACTCAAGAACCAGAATCCTTTTAGTAAAGGTGAAGACTGACATGATTAGGACACCATCGTCACATGATCCATAGCCACCCCTGGTATTCGTGAATTAGCTTTTTCCTCCATGAATCTGTTATTTTGGTAATTAAGTGTTAGTTAATTGGTCCTTGTGGAACAAATCACAAGGCACGGACAAAAATCAAAATTAGTCTTTCGGCAAAAAGTTCGGAGATTCCATTCGGATTCAAAGAATTAACTGGATTTATAGAGAAGAAAATATTTTGAACTGAAAATTACATCATTGTGGCATCATGTCTGATCATCAGCATCACAAGTAACAACAGGATTTGAAAAACTCTTGATGTCTTCATGAAAGAAATGCAGTCAAACTTGTTACCCTGAAAATCTATATAACCCTACAGCAAAGCAGTCCCTGTGGATACCCCTCCCTCCCTACAGAAGGAAAATATTACCACACTATTAATTTTGTTGGTGAAGAAAAAAAAAAACAGACAAATTCTTAGTAGAAACATGCTCCTGGATTGCACGATTGCCTTCTACACCACGAAGAAAGGAAAAACAGATTTTATTTTTGAAAGATTTGGTCTTGTGTTTCAGGTCCTAGTAAGTGTCATGACAACACAATTTTGTGAAATGAGCACAAAGTCTGACACGCACCTATGCTTTTTTTTGTTTTTTAAATTGCATAATTTCCAGTGGGAAACAAATGAAAATGTAGCATGATAATAGGATTGTCAAATGATATAAAATTGAATGACAAAACAATGCATTTATTGTGGTAACTCCATTTAAACATGATCAATAAATCACATTAAAGAAGCACATGTTGGCGTCATACCTTCCAAATAGTTCATTAGAGGATGTTACCGGCTTAGAGTGTTTTTGCATTATCTAAATATAAATACACTAAATATCCTAAATCAGACGAGTCCTCCATGATGGTGGACAATTTTTAGGATTAAGTTAGGGTGGCTTCTGATAAAGAATCTTACTTGTAACGGATGAACCACGTCTCAAATGGTGTGAAGACAGGATTGGATGTTTGCATGCGTTACGTCATTTAAGTAGAAAAATGGGTCTTTTAGTGAATGAGTACCAGCGGCCTCCTCCTAGTTTATCATTGCTGACAGGCAGCGGCTGGTTCATGATAAAGGAGCGGCCGCCTTATGCCGGCTCTGTGCGTTACCACTGACCTGTGTTCCTTAAACCTCCTTCGCTGAGGCAGTCTGCCAGCCAGAGCTAAGAGAAATGGCAGCGTCCTGCAGGTCGCCGGTAGCCAAGGTGGGGACTCTGTAGATCTCTGGAAGACATTCGAAACAAGGAAGACAAAAAAAAAACAACAACCCCAAAGCAGTGGTTGCAGCAAGGGTTCTCACAGCCCACAGTCCAAAAAACCCCCCAAAACCTCCCCTCCCATTACTCATGCTGCATTCACACGACATCATAATGACAGTTTTTTTCCACCTTCCCACTGGGAAAACTGTCCCTAGTGGTAATTACAAGTAGCTGAATCAGGATTTTTTTTTTTTTTTTATAGACCCCCATCCAAGGGAGACATGCACCACAAAAAAAAATTGAGGGGGCACAGAGAAATGCAAGCTTGCACACTGCGTGACCTCAACATTTTTGCCCCTTGCATCATGCTGACTGGGGCCAGTCCAGTAGTCGGGCTGATTACTGGACAAATAAATAAAATATGTATATACCAATATGAATTTCACATAGATGTACCTTTTAACTCAGATTTTAACTCAGGGTTTTGGCTTTCACCTTTGCTTTGAAGAATGAAGATATTTTTCTCTGCAAATATGAAATTGAATTCAGTGTAGACTACTGGCTTAGCGCTTTTCTACCAACACCTGTTCTGGAGACTGGCGGCTTTGGTGCTCCGCGGCTGACCATGCTTTTAAAATTTGCAAGAAAATATTGATAACGTTGGGCTCTAGATTGGTGGAAGCGCAGGCCGGTTCTTAAGGTTAGCTGGTTTCAGTGCTCAGCGCTGACTCAGGCACCGGCTCGTGAACGAAAGAATGAACCAATGGGAAGAATGGGGAGTTGATTACCAAAATTCTCTTTAGAGAATAATGTTGCGTGAATATACAGTCATCATACTATATATTTTTGGTGAATTTAAAAAAAAATATTTATATGTAGATAGATTCTGAGAAAGCTAAATCTGGAATCTGGCATGTCGCCACTGCTCCTCCCATCTATCCCACTTGACCTTCCGAATTGCAGAAGTAACACAATGTCAACAAACTTGAACTTTTCAAAGGATGAAATGAATTACCATCAAGATATTGACAAAAGTATGCTTGGGTTCACATTCGTGACCCCAGTTGACCCCTTGAGGATTGTTATCACTACAGTACAGTCATTAAAGCCTGCCATAAGTTTTTTTTTTAATAGTTAGGCTTACCACCTTCGATTAGAAAATAATGCTGGTTGATAGTAATGTATCTTACAACGATGAAAAGCAACATCACAAACATTGACCTGCCAACCGCCATCTTGGATGTGGGCGTGACCGCTTCCAAGTTGTAGTAACGAGATGAGATCTGGTTCTTCCGCTTTTTCCCACAATGCCGAAAGGCAGCATCAAACCCAGGCTTAAATTTCCCACAGGTTGTACCACTGTCAGAGGCATGGGGGTGCAGTATGTCAAAGGCCACAAACCAATAACTAAATTGCTACACAATATATAGTTCCCAATTCCTCACACATTGACCCCCCACCCCCACAAGTGAAAACAGAGCGTTCACCTAAATATAGAGAACAAAACAAAACATAACACCCACTCCCCTCTCATCTGGTCCATTTGGTGCAACCCCAATTATCACTGATGGGACACAGTGGTGTAGGGTTAGTAGCAATGTCATGGGCTCGCTTCCATGATGTCACTGCACTCAAACCAGGAAGTGGACCTCAGGAAGAGACAGGTTAAAGCAACCAAAATGAAAATGAATGATACAAGTAAAGTAAACGCAGAACTGTAACAAATAACAAAATAAAGTTTCTGTATTTACCGACTAAACTGGGCCCACAGTTAATTGATCAATACATAACAGAAAATGATAGAACAGGAACTAAATATAAACAGTATGTGTGTAGGAGGCTTTTCACCTGAGTTGTGAGGAAGTGTGTACGGCTCCCACAATAAGGTGCAATGCTAAAAAACATTTTAAAGGGGCCTTATTCCTCTCTTTATATACATATATGATCAAATATGTTTAATGAAGACATTGTTGAAATTTGTTTTTCTTTGAGTGGTTAAATTTAAAATGATTGCATTTAAAAAAATATATTTTCACAGGGAGTCTAGTCAATGCATCACAACTGGACTTTTTTGATTGGCTCCCTGCCCTAAACTAATGCTAAAATCCTTCCAATCAGGAATGTTTGCAACCCGCCCCAACAGTAATGTGTCTGTTGTGCCTGTGAGGACGTTAGTCTAACTTTATCTAACGTTTTCCAGGAAAAGGTGGAAATATCTTCCTTTATGGCAACTTGATACCTTGTATTTTTTATTTATTTTACTTTGAAAGATATAATAGCTTTCTCAAGCTTTTCTTCATCACTTTTTTTTACCCTGATTAGATTTTTTACATAAAAATATTTCTTAACGCAGCTTTAAAATTTTATGTATATATATTTTTTAACTGACATTGGATCAGTTAATAAAACACAAATGCAGACAGACAACTCATACGGGGCCAGTATGAGTTCATCTCAAGGGCAAAAAAACTGTTTCTACTCCTTTTCTCTCTCTCTATTTCTTTCATCCTCTCTGACAAAAAGAAAAGTCGTTTGCACTTAGCAGGAACAAAGTAACTGATGCTTACTGGGCAGTGGGTGATCTTGGAGGCCTGTGGTCCACCGGCTGTCAGTTTTTCTCTCACGTTGAAGACAACCATGTCCTTGAAATGATAGCAGCAAAAACATAAACTAAGTCTTCAACTAAGTGTTGGCCCGACGCCATTCTCCAGAGCCGTCTCTGTGTTGTGTTGTGTTGTTGAGTTTACCCAACAGAACAGATGTTTATTCTTGCTGCTCTGCCTTTCCCGCTATTAAAACAATGGCCATATTCAGAAAAAATATACTGAGGTGAGGATGAAGGAAAACGTGACGTGACATATGTTCTACGCCTACTGTGCCAAAGCTTAAAATAATGAAAATATCACCAGAATAAGTCAGTAGCATACACACATACATACACACACTATTTTGATGCCCACTCCTGTTCCAGTATGAATTGACATCAATTTTTATCCTTGCTAGCATCTATAGCCTAGTGCTGATTTCTATGGAAGCCCATTTCCGCCAAAGTGATGAAAAAAAAAGATCCTGTAAGTCATTATAATGAGAAGCTTTCTCAAAATTATGACTTAGCCCTACCATCACGAAATCGTGTGTACTAGCTAGCTGTAGGCAAGCATAGTTTAGCCCAGGTGGACAGGACCTGTCCCTCCGGAGTGTGTCAGTCTTATGTACGGGGTTACGAACTGTAACCAAGGGGAATAAGACTGAGCATCCAGCAGTGATTAGGGCAATGGGAAAGGACGGCGAAGAAGGCAAGTTACGAACTGTAACTGTCACCAAATGACCAAAGGGGGCCAGCGCTTTTGTTCCCAGCTCCAGAACAGAGTGGCCGAAGGAGCCCCCAGTCATGTCAAGCATGTAAAAATGCATGAAAGGACTCGGGGAAGACCAGGACGCGGCAGCGCATATGTATTCCACTGACACACCCTTAAAAAGGGCTGATGAGGCCGCCACGCCACACGTAGAGTGAGCTCTGACACCCGCCAGCGGGGTTAGCCCAACCTGGTGTAGGCTAAAGAGGCACCCTCACATAACCAGTGTGACAGCCGCTGTTTTGAGAGAGCACGACCTTTGGTGGATTCCCCAAAACACACAAACAGCTGTTCCTGAACTGAGCTGTGCACTGAATATAGATGGTAAGTACCCGTACCGGGCATAGGAGAAGTAACTCTGCCTCAGACTCATTAGAATGAGGAGGCGGATGGAAAGCCTTCAGCACAATGTCCCTAGAATGATAGGAACTCCTTATGTTCTTGGGCAGGAAGGTGGGATTCAGCCTGAGTGAAGCGAAGGAGCCATCCCCATTGAGAGCCAGACAGCTCAGGTGCACCGACAGGGCACCAATCTCACTGACACGCTTGGCTGAGACAAGCGCGAGTAGTAGCTTAAACGATAAAGCGTTCAAAGGGGCCTAGGACAGCGGCTCAAAAGGACTCTTTGTTAGCCCCTGCTAATGGTGGAGAAGGACAATCCCTTATCCAACAAGGATTGAAGGAATGAAAGCACTCGCCCTACCGAATAGGAGGTCGGGGAGGCACCCTTGCTGCTGCACCACTTTTCAAAGGCATTCCACTTCGCCGTGTAAGCAGTGATAGTGGAAGAGGCGCATGCGCTCTGAATTGTACCAATTACTGCTGTCCACAGCCACTTGTCCTGAAGAATCAACCTCTCAGACACCAAACCATCAGCGGGCCCCCGAGAATCGGAGGTTGCTGACAGCTTGTGACAGCGCATCCTGTCTCATTGGAACCAGCCATGGGGCCGCGAGAGACAAGGATTGTAGTTCTGGGAACGACAGGGCCGACCGTGTCTCTGGAGCTACAAGAATGAGGGTCAGACACTTTTGTCTGACCCTCTCCAATAGAGGGCTGACCAGCTGGAGAGGTGGGAAGGCGTAGAGGAGCGTTTTGGGCCATGGAACATGGGCCATTGCGTCCACGCCCAGCAGTGGAAGATCCTGCGGGCTTAGGGAGAACCAAAGACTGCAATGAGTGTTCTCCCTGGAGGCAAACAGGTCTACTTGGGCTTCCCTGAACGTCTGCCAGATCTGTTTGACAATGTTGGGATGTAACTGCCACTCATCCCGGCGGGGTCCGCCACGGGACATGAGGTCTGCTCCGACATTTTGCATGCCCGCTATGTTGAGAGCAGAGGAATGCACTCCACCCTGGCGGTTGATATAGGCTCCACCGACATGCTATCTGTTCTCACCAGCACATGGTGACCCTGAACCAAGGTGTGAAAATGCTTCAGCACTTTCAGAACCGTGGTCAGTTCCAGCACATTTATGTGAGCCGAGGGAGGAGTCCTCCACCGGGCACCGACCGAGTGGGAGAGACAGGTCCCCCCCCCACCCCGTCAGAGAAGCTGTGAACTGTGAACTCGACAACGTGAGATGCTATTCTGCCCAAAGGGACCCCTGTGAACATGGTCATGCCTTTGAGGTGAGAGCCTCGCTGTCATAGATGTTGAATCTAGGGATACACCCAGATACACCAACTGATGGCTGGGGAACGGTGTGCTTTTCTCCCAATTGATGGCGAAGCCTAGAAGGGAGAGGTGCACCACTAGTGACCTTGTGTTTTACCTGGCTTCCTCCTCCGATGGGCTCAAAACCAGGATGTTGTCGAGGTAGAATAGAATTCTTATCCCTCGTTGATGGAGTGGGCCCAGAGCTACCTCGACACACTTTGAAAAAGTGTGTGGGGCTAGGGAATAGCCAAAGGGAAGGCATTGGTACTCGTACGCTCTGCCTTGAAAGGCAAAGTGGAGGAATTTCCTGTGAGATTGGAGAACAGGGATATGGAAGTAAGCGTCCTTGAGATCGATGGACGTTAGCGAGTCGTCCTTCCTCACACACCTTAGCAGTGCTCTGGTGGTGAGCATTCTGAACTTTCTTGCCACCACTAGTTTGTTGACAGGGCGTAAGTCCAGAAGTCTCATGTCCCCTGTTTTCTTGGGAACTAGGAAATAGCGGGAGTAAAAACCGCGTTGAGCCTCGCTGGGTGGGACGGCTACAATGGCCTCCTTACGAGACGGCTTATCTCGCCTGCAAGGGCTGAGCTTGCCGTAGGGTCGCTCAGCCTTGTCTCTATTATGTCCCTGAAACGTGGCGGACTGTGTTTGAACATGAGGGGGTGTCCCTCCCTCAATGTACAGTTCAGCCACTCACACGGGTTTGTGTGATCCAAGGAGGGGGCCCCTCGAAAGGGCCCTGGTCGCTTACCCTTTCCCAGACACCTGTCAGACCGCTGGGAAGAGAAACGTAGGTATAAAGGGGGTTCCCCTGGAGGAGGCCCCGCAAAAGGGTGGGCCCCCCGGGGGGCTATGTCTGGCCCTGGCTGCTTACTTTCTCCCATACAGTCATCCAACTGATGGGAAGAGAAGAGTGTGTCTAGCCACTTCAGGGCCTGAGGAACATACCTCATTTTGGCCGTTTTGGAGGAGTGAGAGGGCAGAGCCCTTTTCACTGCCTTAGGAGTCTCAGGTTTCACTGATATAGTATCAGGAAACCGTGGACTAGAGGAGTTAGCTGCCATTAGGAATAAAGAAGGTCGTTCATTCGAACGTTTATTTTTATTGGCAGGCTTAGGTGGGCGGTCCCAGGAAGGAGCCAGCCTCCGCTGCTTCCTGGGCTGCTCTGGAGC
>CABFOQ010049784.1:0-10802 GCA_900660455.1 Gephyroberyx darwinii | reverse complement strand
TGATGGGGAGGCCGAAACTTACAATTAAGACTGCCAGTTCTGACGTGTCAAAGCCCCCCGTCGCCTCAAACTCATACACTTTCCACTTCCACCGCTGTTTATTTACCATGGCTACCAGTAATTATAATTAACATGTCATTTAGTTCAAGGCGTCCTTTTGCTGGTTGTAGAGTGCGGCCACGGCATTATGGAGTCTGTGAGAGAGGAACGGAGTTAGAGGCCGGGCATGAAACTGGCAGCTAAGTGCTATTGAATGACTGATGTGGAGAGGGCGCCGGAGGAACTTGGACATTGCAAGGCACCGGCGTTCATCAAGTTTTAATTAGGTGTCACCGGGGGGAAAGAATTGCCCGAAGCAATGGCACTAATGCCTAATTTCTCCCTCGTTGAACCACAATGCTTAATTAGTTAAGTGGCAGGAATCGCGTCCTCATTGTACTGAGGTGTGATTACAGATTAAAATTATGTCAGCAGTTGGAGCATGAAGAGTTGTATTTTTTTTTTTACCACATTGTTAATAGTCAATTGAGATATCGAGGAACTAGAATACAACACATTATTCTCCAATAGGTCCAGATGGACATATTGCACCTTACTGACCTTTTGCAGCAGATTAGGCTGGGATTAACCTTCAGCAATACTGCTTCTGCTTTAATTGGAAACTGTCATTGTCGTGTTTTGAACAAACAGATATTGTATGCTCCAAGTATAGTCTCGGAGATACAAATTCAGTGCTTCTCTCTGCCTAAGTGACATAACCCCCGCAGTTCAAATCAAAATTGATCATGTCCCTTTTATCATATACATTGCTTTTCAGACTTCTTTGTTGTGTATGAGCTCCATTGTTGTTATTGCTATTGTCACAAACAATACATACTTAAAGGCAAATATTTCCCTTCATCCTTGGTTAAGAGCAACATCAAATGCATTATTCTTCACAGAAAAAACTACATTCAAATGCTCCAAACACTTACTCACTTAAGCTCTGAAGTTGTTTCCAGCATGTACACTGTAGACTGTAGTCTAGACTGTAGTACAGGATGATGAATTTGAATGGGTGGGGAAATTAGCTGAATAAAAGACCTCAACTACATTGGTAACAACATTTAGTTCACTTGCCTGTGA
Source organism: Gephyroberyx darwinii (assembly GCA_900660455.1). Lineage (NCBI taxonomy): Eukaryota > Metazoa > Chordata > Actinopteri > Trachichthyiformes > Trachichthyidae > Gephyroberyx > Gephyroberyx darwinii. The sequence continues at coordinate 9,677 of CABFOQ010049784.1, read as the reverse complement.
ATTCAAATCATAATACTGTACGTAGGTGGCTCACCATTGGGTTACTTGGAGGGCAGACACAATAGCCAGCAGAAATATACTTCACTGTCAAGTGTTACGGCACTCTTACCTCAATTAACTGCTCAATGAAATGAGCCACAGGTATGCACCCACTTACATGGAAATCCTAATCCTACTCTTTGTTTTCTTGATGCCATTTTGATTAGGTTGAATGGACTTTGTGTCGACATGAATGCAATGAATTCACTATATCTTGACATGCCCCCTTTTTATATTTCATTAACAGTGTTACATCAGCAAAGACTGCTGACTATTGTGCTTGTTTGGTAAGGAGCGCATACTTGCAACTTGCTCATTGTCTCTATGCATGTCTGTACAATGGACTATGGATTGGCCTCCGTCCATTTGTTTGTTAGGCACATGTGACAAAACTTGGGGAAATGATGCATCTCACAACTGCCTTGTCACTTGTCATTACATTAATTGTCTCAAGGAGGGGGTGGGGGTTGCTACAGTATCGGCAAAATAAGGGGACATATTTGTTAATAATTGGCCTATGCGCTATAAGAGTTTGGAGGCTGATGAACACATTACATTACAGTCATTTAGGAGACCAAGTCAGCATCATTCAGATAGATATGGTGTATTTTTCCTATTCTTTGTCTTTAACATACTGTCTAGTTCTTATGCTTTTCTCTCTGTCCCCCGCCCTCTCTCCTTCCTTCCCTCCCTCTCAGTTTCTCACAAGGTAATTGCAGAGGTTAGCGTCATTCAAGAGAACCTGGAGATCGAGAGGACATGTAGACAAAGTGTCGAAGCCCTGGCCTCCAAGGTACGGTTCATCTCCATCAGAGAAATCGCTACAATAGTGCCCAGTGACAATGGCATTCCATCAAACCGCCCGAGTTGTGACCTGACATTCATTGATAAAATAAGTCTGGATTCAAATTAAATCTACTTTTTTTTTTTTTTTTTTTTTTTACAAAACATGTTCAAAAGATAACAAGTGTAAACTTAAATTAAAAATGGGAGAAATACATCAAAATACTACTGACCCAAATCAGATGATGATGGCTTCTGGCCAGTGTATTCATGTGTATATCACTTTAACACCTTCACAATGTTTGTATGTTGCAATCTACATGCACCCTCTGTTCCCTCAACTCTGCTACTTTCCCCTATATTTTTGTATCTAAAAATGCCTTGGATTCTTTTGATTCAGAACACACTCTTTTTGAGTCCTTACCAAAATGCAAGTTGTGATTGAGAGCGAGGGAGCCTGGCACATAGTGATTTTGTCAGCCCACTGGTGTTGGACTCATCACTGTAATCATTTCTCATTCAATTTCTGGACAGAGGCCCTCGTTGGCCACAAGGCAGCACCAGCTTTTGGGCAACAGGTGGCTGCAGGAGAAGGGTTGCGAAGGCTGACATTTCCTTTCAAGACCTTTCTATCTTCTTACCTTTCTTTGGCCTTGAGCCCTCCCCCTCTTTTTGGTTGTATTCTTTATGCTCATCTTCAGGGCTATACGCTTACTTTGTCGGATGGTAGCACTGGTGCGAGCAAGCTCAAAAAGGTTCGCTACCTTTTTGAGCTTGCTCGCACAGAGGTAGCACACTGAAGAGCAGAGGTAAAATGTCTCTCACACTACGTTGCTGAAAATCGTGAGGACTAGCATGATTTCAGCCAGGTGTAGGATGTTCTGGAAAACAGCATTAAAATGTATCATTTGAGCACTAAAGTGCTGGGATTTTTACTACTCTTCATTAACTTAAACATTTGTTAGAAGAGTTTGCCACAGACCAAGGTAGCTCCGGTCCCTGAAATTGTTTTACAACAAGTACCTTCAGCCTCTGCCATTCATCCTGCACTTTGTCAGTGGTAAACCCTTACCAAGTGGGATTCTGTGGTCTAAAGCATATCTAACTGGGCTTCCTGAGACATGAAACAGTTTAGGCTCTGGAAATGTAAAATATTTCCTCTTTCTTGCTGGATCCTCCTTTATCTCCTCCAGCCACCAACAGCTTGATTGGCTTGACCATGACTTATGGTGAATACAGATCGAAGTGAAGGACTGACGTCAATAATTGATTCCATGGAAAATAATATCTTCATGATAACTGAAGATCTAGTTTGCATTTTGCCTCTATTGCCAGATGGCTCTGTGAATATGTTTTAGGTTGTTCTCTTATAGTCCTCCATTTTGGACCAGATCACAAGCAACTCGGTGTGAATGCCCTTCAAAAAACATATTTATCAGTTTCATGCAACCAACCCTTTCAAATGTCATTAGGGCCGAAGACAAATAGCAAACAATAATTGAGTCATAACTGTTCTCTTGAAGAGTGAATAAGCTCTCTGTCTGAGTTTATTGGGGTTAAATAATCAGAAATACTGATGGAGAAACACCTGGAAAAACAGCAGACAAGGAAGCCTGAGGATGAAGTCATGACCAGAGGTTCACTAGTTGAAATTCGCCAGCACTCTAAGGGCTTCACAGTGCCCAACATGTGAAACAATAAATGGTTAGTACACGACATCCCCCAGCCTTAGACCCTCAACAGAGGACAAGGGAAAAACTCCCACAAAACCTTTTAAGGAAAAATTGGAAGAAACCTTGGGAGGAGCTACTCAGAGAGGGATCCCCCTACCAGGACGGTTGGGCGTGCAGTAGATGCAGAGTTTGGGCAAGCAGCGTATACACAAAGCATAAAAGTTTATTTGGGGACATCCAGATCTGATGGGGCGGCATCACAGCAAACAGCGGCTCAGTCAGTGTCATCATAGGCCTAGGGGACCACGCAGGCGCCAACACTGCCCAGATAGGAGAACGCAAACGCCCGCTCAGTCAGCGTCGTCCTAGGAGTGGGGGACCACGCAGACGCCAACTCTGCCAAGCTGCAGCCTGGAACAGATAGGAGACCCACCCACACACATACACACACTCTCACTCACACGGACAGACATGCCCAGCGTCAGTGGACAGGAGAACAGGTAGACCAGGAGAATAGGACATGTAGGCAGGACGATAGTATCCATCAGCAGGACCCTGAGCTAGGATGAGCTAACTGGTCTAGCCTTACTCTGGGAAGAGACTGAGCCACTCCCTCAAGGCTGGTCAAATGATAGAGAGAATAAATGGGTTTTTAGCCTTGACTTAAAGACTTCGATAGAGCCTGCCTCTCTGATTGAGGCAGGCAGACTGTTCCAGAGATAGGGAGCCAGGTAAGAAAAGGCTCTGTTACCTGCAGTTTTCTTTTTGACTGCTGGGATAGAGAGGTAGCCAGCGTCCTGAGATCTGAGGGTGTGTGGCGGTTTATATGGTTTAATCAGATCTGATAAGTAGGACGATGCCGTCCCATGTAATGATTTATATGTAAGTAGAAGCATCTTGAAGTCACATGTGGCCTGAATTGGTAACCAGTGTAGTGAGAATAGGATGGGCGTTATCTGGTCGAATTTCCTTGTTTTGGTTAGGATTCTGGCAGCAGCATTCTGGACCAGTTGTAGTTTTTTAGTGCACCCAGTAGGTAAGCCTGAAAAAAGGACATTGCAATAATTGATTGTCGATGATACAAAGGCATGTACTAAAATTTCTGCGTCTGCCTCTGTTAGCATGGGTAGAATCTTGGAAAATATTGTGAAGATGATAAAATGCTGTTTTAGTGGTCTCCTTAATATGTAACGTAAAAATGTTACACAACTATCAAAGTTTAGAGTACTATTCTCAAATAAATGTCTATGTCTAGCTGGTCCTACAATCAGCATCTCAGTTTTGTTGCCATTAAGAAGTAGGGCATTTAGGGATGTCTAACATTTGACCTCCGATAGGCAGGCCTCTAGTTTTTGAAATTGGGTATTATTGGTGGGTTTGGTGGGGACTGGTATGTAAATTTGGGTGTCATTGGCATAGCAGTGGAAGTTAATGCCAAATTTGCAAATGATGTCACCGAGTGGTAACATATAGATAGAGAATAGTAGTGGTCCTAGGACAGAGCCTTGTGGCACACCAAAGTCCATATTGCAACACTCTGAGGTCATATTGTTGTAAAAGACGCAGTGTGATCTATTGTGTAGATAAGACCTAAACTAAGAAAGGGCTGATCCCCGGATACCAATATAATTTTCAAGACGATTCAAGAGTATAGTAACTTGGTGTGGGTGTCTAAGGAAACTGAATCAAACTGTGAGAAAAGACATTCAGCCTGGGAAACACCAAGTGGACCTTTCAGGGGTGAGACGGCACCACCAGTGGAGAGTGTACTGGTGATCTCATCTCTAATCAGGGTGATTTTCTGAGTAAAAGAGGACATGAAATCATCAGAGGGGGAGGGATTCTGTGTTAGCTTAGCAACAGCAAATAGAAACTTTGAACTATTTTTATTTGCACTAATTAACCTAGAGAAGTGTGCAGTTTTGACTGAAGAGAGTGCGCGTTTATAATTTAGCAAGCTATAATTCCAGGCGAGCCGGACTTCAAGTTTGGTCAATCGCCATTTACGCTCTAGTTTTCTACAGGCTTGTTTAAGTGCACGGGTGATTTTAGTAAACCACGGTGCAAACTTCCTAGCGTGGTGTTTTCTAGTGACTAACTGGCCGATTGAGTCAAGCGCGTTGGTAAAGCTAGTGTTTAGTTCGTTGGTGAAATTGTCGAGTGAGCCAGCACAACCAGAGAGTGGTGCGAGAAAGCTGGACAGTTTTTCAGATAGTGACCATGGTAGCATTAATACGACGACTGATATATGTATCTTCACACTTTTGGCGTAGGCAGATCAATTCGATCTCGAATTTAATTAGATAATGATCAGATAGGGCGGGCACATAAGAGGAGACCACTAAAGCGGAAACAGGAATGCCACGGACCAGAACCAGGTCAAGGGTGTTGCTGCCATGGTGGGTTGGTTCATTAACAAGTTAAGTGAGGCCACAAGTATCAATAAGATCTAGGAAGGCCTTACTGAGAGGATCAGTGGAGTTAAAATGACCAATGATGAGAATATTATCAGCTCGGGTCACTAAGTCCGAGATGAAATTGGAGAACTCTTCTACGAAGAGCGAATAGGGCTTGGGTGGGTGGTAAAGTACTGCTAAGTAAAATGACGGGAGATTCGTAGCTGTAGGGTGCAGAATCAGGACTTCGAAGGATGTAAATTTGTTGTTAGTGTTGGGATTAAGATTAAGGATAGGGTTAAATATCAGAGCAACACCCCCACCTTTTTCGTCTCCAGAGCAACCTGAGAATCAATGTTCTCTTCCCTGAGCTTCCCCAGCTCAGCTAGCAGAAGAAAACTGTACTGTACAGCTGGGTTATATGTAGCCCTAACAGCCTCAAGATGTTGCTGTTATTCATTTGTATTTGCTTGCATCTTGAGCCTGAACTCGACCCATTCAAAATCTTGAAAGAAAATCCTGATCACATACCGTGTTGCAAGAAATGGCTGGTGAAAGACGGGATCTCATACGGTGGCGTCCTCACTGAGGATCTACATAACAGATTTTTACTGCACAAACGCCATTCTCTGCATCCATGTGGCTTCCCAAGACCAAATATTGAAGTAAGAGTGATACACAGACCAAACATGGAAATCCTAACATACAAGGTCTCATGTATCATAGAAAGCTATTTATTAGGATTGTTGGGTATCTTTGATCAATGTATCAATCTTCTTGTGAAATTTGGTCTTTGCTTGGCTAGAGGCAGTGCTTGGCCTCCACATGGATGCAGATAGGAACTGCTTGCAAGGTCTCCATTGGGTCACATTTGGACTTAAGATGCTAATAAATGTAAATGAATCACAGTGCCATCTCGAGGCTGTTTGGGCTACATCACAAGTTGTCACAAATGAGTGTAAGCTTCCCTCATCTTACATCTCCCTCCCAGACCCCTTTGTTGTGAATAAAAATGTGCTCTTAATAAAGACAGGAAATAGAGAAGAGGGAGAGATGGAGACATGTTACACAGGCCAGTCACAGTGAGAACAATATGACATTATGAAGAAGTGGTGAAATGCATCTGACCAGCCTTGTACACGAGCCATTATTCTCCTAACTCCTTTCAGGTTGACAATACGAGAGCTATAGTAAACACACCTCTCTTTGTCCTGTTGCGGTAGACATGCTTTGTGGATATTGCTTCTAAATGAATCTTTTTAAGAACGAACAAAAAAAGAAAGACCTTTTTTTCCCCCAAGAAAGAACAGAGTGATCACAGAGCCGCAATAAGAATTTCTATTGTACTATTTGCTCTTTTGGATAGTTGATAACACCGAATCAAATTGCATGGACCGCCGTTGCCATGAACTGCAGTGGAGAGATTATGTTGTGTTGAATTACTTCCACTTTTATTTCCATGCAAAAATTTGCCACCTTTTCTTAAGGGGAACACAAAAGACTCGTGCCATAATGTATCTGGCCATGTCCACTGAAAAGGAACTGGTAAGAGGCAGCACTGAAACACCCTTCTCCAGCTCTGATAATAGGATTGAATCTATTTATTCCTCTGCATATACTGGCTAAAAGCTTGCTTCGTTGCAGTCTAAGTGACTACTCTATCAGCCTTTATTTGATGTCACTAGTCCCTTCTGCTGGCTGTTTTCCCCCTCTCTTCCTCCTTGATAAACTATTAGGTTAAGAAACAGTGTCTATAACTGCATACCCCCTCTGCCCACCTTGCTGATATATAATGCTGTGTATTGGCACTCAATCTAGTCACCTTATTGGCTGCAGACACTGATGTGATATCCAATATTATCCATACAGTACGGCCACTATATACTCTATACTGTATGTTACAATTCTGATAACTATGCAGTTACTGGGTGCTTGGTAATGCATGCTGAAAAACAACATATTTCTTCACCATTTATCCATAAGAGTCGTGTCGGAACATGAGGCATCCCCTTTTTGAGCAGAATGTAAACCTTGTGATAGCACTTTAGCGATATAGTATAGATTAATTCACTATGCCTGGACTCTGAAAGTGTCAGCATCAATTTATTGCTCATTTACATTTAAATCAGAGCCAAAATATTTGGGGAGGTTTTACCAGAGGAAGGCAGACAAATTGAACTCTGTATTAATTTCCTTGTGCCCAATGACAGTAATTTTGCCTGCCAACTCTTCCCAAGGCCAGTAAGAGAGAAAGGGAAAGTTCAATGTGATTCCTTAACTCCCCAGCATTTTGAATTAAAAATGATAGAGGGTGCTGGCAATTTGCAACCAGTCAAATCAGAACGAAGTCCCAATGCTTGACGTTTTTTGTGTTGATGTCTGATCAAAGGGAAGATGAAGGGGGCTGTGACTTTGTAATAGTGACCTCCGGAGAGTGCTAGCCTGATGCAATGCCAGCCTTGATTTATCTTAGTATGTAATTTTATACGTACATCCCTCATCAGTCATAGATTATTGTTGGAAGAGTCTGATTCCATGTTATGTATTGTTGATTGCATTTTAGAAAAGATGCACTCTGAAGGGCATCATCAAAATATGGAATTGCTGCAATCTGCTCCCACCAGGATGCCATTAATAAATGCCTCTTTTATTGCTTGCCTTTTCTATTTCTCTTTTTTTCCCCGGGCACTTTTCCTCCTTGAGATGACATTAAGAAATACGCATAATTGGCATCCATCTCCTTCCCATAGGCTTCATTAGTGTTTTACTTAGGGATGGTCTCCCTAATTGACACATATGGCTGTTTCGATGATAGAACTTTTAGAAATTGAATGCCCATAGTGGCAGTTTGGTATGGATGCCTCTTATAGAACTGACCAAATTGCATTGAATTTGAAAGAAAAATGCCACATAAGGCTACACAAGAAAATGTACAAATCGCTGAACAGAAATGCAAGATGCAAACACACACATTCCATTAAAAACTGTGATTGCTTCTAAAAGGAGAGATATTCTGTGCTTTTTTTCTTTGTCTCCTTGTGCTTCTGTAATGAGATGGCTATTATTTCACACCTTATCATTGCTTTTTCATGCATCCCGCCACTACAACTGATTGCAGGGCTGAAGGAATGAAGAAATCAGAACAACATCTCATCTGGCCTGTCTGTCGCTCCACTACCTTATTATCTTTGCTCCTTTCCACTGGCTTAATACAGAACACCCTAGTGGCTATACAGATTTTAAAAAATGAAAGCACTATAACAAGGCAGTTTTTGTTGGATTCATCTCATTTTTAAGGGAATGCAAAAGTATTGTGATCCTCTTAAGTAAAACTATGTAGACTTAAGTGTTATTGTCATGGCTGTGTGTGTGTGGCTGTTGTATTGCTCATACTACTATCTAGTGTTGCAGTTGCAGTAGTGCACATTGTCTCTGTGAAATGGCAATTGGAGTGGAGTCTGGTTTTGGAAAGTTTAGCCTTACTGCTTGTAAGTCCTTCTGCCTCTACAGTTTAACACCATTCGTTGTATACAAGGTGGTTGTATACAAGAATTCAGTCGCTCTTCAGTTCTCGCCAGATTATTTGTATAAATTATTCCAACCGTCTGTTCATTTTGCTTCCGTATAAATTCAATATGTGTATAAAATCTAAACTATTCCATCTCCTGTTGCACCAACTCACCAAGGCAATTCCCAGTCCATTTAAATGTAGGAAAACAGGAGGCTGGAATGCTTCTTAGTTTCTAATGTTAAAGGGATGTTGTAGGTTTGGGATAAAAAAAGGTCATCTGGAAAACAAGAGATTCGAGGCTCACCAAAAATCAGTTTCTAAAGACTTTATTCTATTTGGTTAGTCATAATTGTAGTTTAAGCTGTGTCCATTGCACAGTCTGAATGGTCTTCATCGTCGGGTCATGGAAGGGATGAAGCCCATGGGGCCGAAATGTTTTGAGCAAAGTTTTTACCAAATAGAATAAAGGCTTTTTATTGGTGTTATGTGTAGCATTTTAACATCAATAATTCATTGCTACATTAATTTTGAGACATTTGCATTATTACCATAGACAAACAAGACCATTGCGGAGAAGATTGGCAGCCTCTACACTGCATTGTACATTGTGTGCCACTGGGTGGGATTTGGTGGGAAATCAGCACAAAGAGAGATTGCTTCACAGCCCAAAACAGGAACCATTTTAATTTGCAAGTAATACACAACATTACACCAGTTCTACTATACGAACAGCGTAGAATGCATATTGGCTGTTATCGGCTCATATCCTCCTTCTTGTTCAAAGCAAACTGGGCAACACCAGGAAGGGATAGCAGGACAAGTAGCAACATCCTCTTTGAACAGGAAGTAACAGGGTTTAAAGGAAATATGGTCTTAATGTTGAGTAATACAAAATGCTACATGTTGAACCTTTTAACAGATTTTTGGAATGCTTTGTATCTCTCATTTTCCACATGATACTCTTAAATGTGCTCAACATTTTTATTGTGATCACATTTATCTTTCCTTTTATCTCTCATCTACAATATACCTCTTTATTTCTGTCACTCCACCCTCCAGTTGAACCGTCAGAATCGCTCTCTGAAGCGGAAGAGCATGTTGTTGCTCTCCCATCTCGGCCCAGAGACCATTGCTGAAATCGAGATCGATGAAGAGGTGGGGGAGGAGGATGAAACTCTACCTGCAGCCAGCAAGGTCTGCCTCTCAACCCAGTGTCAGTCCACCATCTCAGGTACAAGGATATATATATACATATATAATGAACTTTACTATATA
>CABFOQ010049782.1:18946-31747 GCA_900660455.1 Gephyroberyx darwinii | reverse complement strand
GGTCATGGGTGCCCAAGGCTCATTGATGCGTGTGGGGAGCGAAGGCTAGCCCGTCTGGTCGGATCCCACAGAAGAGCTACTGTAGCACAAATTGCTGAAAAAGTTAACGCTGGCTAAGATAGAAAGGTGTCAGAACACACCGTGCATAGCAGCTTGCTGTGTATGGGGCTGCGTAGCTGCAGACCGAAGTGCCCATGCTGACCCCTGTCCACCGCCGAAAGCACCTACAATGGGCATGTGAGCATCAGAACTGGACCATGGAGCAATGGAAGAAGGTGGCCTGCTCTGATGAATCATGTTTTCTTTTACATCATGTGGACGGCCGGGTGCGTCGTTTACCTGGGGAAGAGATGGCACCAGGATGCACTATGGGAAGAAGACAAGCCGGCGGAGGCAGTGTGATGCTCTGGGCAATGTTCTGCTGGGAAACCTTGGGTCCTGGCGTTCATGTGGATGTTACTTTGACACGTACCACCTACCTAAACATTGTTGCAGACCAAGTACACCCCTTCATGGCAACGGTATTCCCTGATGGCAGTGGCCTCTTTCAGCAGGATAATGGTAAATGGACTGCATTTATATAGTGCTTTTATCCAAAACGCTTTACAATGTATGCCTCTCATTCACCCATTCACACACACAGACACACTCTCACAGCAGTGAGCTACCATGCAAGGTGCTCGCCTGACCATCAGGAGCAATTTGGGGTTCAGTATCTTGCCCAAGGACACGCGGACAGGAGGAGCTGGGGATCAAACCGCCAACCTTCTGTTTAGAGGACGACCCGCTCTACCTCCTGAGCCACAGCCCCCCCCCTGCCACACTGCAAAAAATGTTCAGGATTGAAATTGTTTAAACTGTTGAAATTGTGGTTTGAGGAACATGACAAAGAGTTCAAGGTGTTGACTTGGCCTCCAAATTCCCCAGATCTCAATCCAACCGAGCATCTGTGGGATGTGCTGGAAAAACAAGTCAGATCCAGGGAGTGCCCACCTCGCAACTTACAGGACTTAAAGGATCTGCTGCTAATGTCTCGGTGCCAGATACCACAGGACACCTTCAGAGGCCTTGTGGAGTCCATGCCTCGACGGGTCAGAGCTGTTTTGGCAGCACGAGGGGGTCCTACACAGTATTAGGCAGGTGGTTTTAATGTTATGGCTGATCGGTGTATATGCATACATGTGTCATCCCTAAGGACTATGAACTCAGTGTTGCAGCTTCACTTCATCTGCGCTGTGTGATGCTGCCTGGCTCCATTTTACCCTATAATTTGATCATACACCAAGATCAAAATGTTGCAGTTAAACCCATTTGTATTATCCCTTGCTGCACGGCTCCATTGTTTCCATTGTTCAGCCAGTATACTTCACCTTTCAAGCACCTGTGTACAAGCTTTCTCTTTGGCTTGCTTCCTTCCTTATTTCTGTCTGTGCGTGTATGTATGTGTGCATAGTTTGACTTTGGCAATGGTACATCTAACTGTCTAAGGTGATCCATATCCACAGTACCACCTGTCAACTGCTTAGATGACAGTGATAAACGAGAGGGAGAAAATGGGCAAGGCAGGCTGCCATAGATAAAGCACCTGCAAGGATTCTGTCCTGCTTGTGGTCAAGAGAAAAGATAGCTGGACATAGTATAGAGTTATGCTTTCCATATACCACAAACTGACATACTATGTTCAGTATGTTTCTTAGGTACAGTAAAGCCAGCGCCTTGAGTAAGTCACTTGGCATCCATTCCAAATGCCAAAGCCCTTTGGCTCTCTATGCATTAGGTTACACTCCAAAAGTGGCCAATATAATGGACTCTGAAATGGCCTGAGTCTCAAGGAAGGGAGAGATGTTTAATTTCCCTTGTTCTATGTTGACACAGATAGATGGTCTCCTTGCTGCAGCCTCGCCCTCATTATTATGCTGCAACGGAGGTTAGATTTTCACTACTGCAAATCAATACCACATTAAAGTTGTAAACTAATAAGGGATACACTAGTGGACTGGACAGATCTTGCTCACTTTTTCAGAGGTAATGACCCATTATTAACTTCTAATTTCAGAGACGACTTGAACTGGTATGGATTTTTTCCCGTGTTTGTTGAGCTGAATGCAGTGTGGTATCATTTTGCATGATTGGGCTGTCTGTGATATAACACATTATTCAAAGTAGTGGGATTGATGCTCAAAAGAAGTAGCTTTTTGCCATGCATTAAGAAAGGAGATGTTCCATGAGAAACTTTGACATTTTACAGGCACTCAAGGGGCTTTTTTGACCATATTTTGACCACACATTTTAATGCCTGGGAGAAGCATCATTTAGTGTGTAGAGGACAGAACATTCCACAGCTTTTACCCCGCACTTTCCTGTGGGCACAATACTTGTTGCCATAGCAGCCAATCTTTACCTGCCACTTCGTAGCATTCTGTTGATGAGCCATAAAGTGTAAGATAATATATGAGCCCATCAAGGCAGGACTGGGATTGAAAACAGAAGGCAATTCAATACACCCTGACATCTGTTGTCAGATTGTGGTTATTGTTTAGTTAGAGCAGGAGGTAATACAGACAACGTAATGGTCTAAAGACAACGTGAGGTTCCTTTATTTTACAGCCATTTCAGTTGAAAACATAGTTTATATGCCTCAGTAAAACATTATCTTTCTGTCCATGTTATTATCCCAGGGCAGGAATTGTTTCTTTGACACCTAGAGTCAGAAATGTATTCAGTTGGAGATACAGACAATAGTTGTGTTATCAGACTCCAGAGGCTACCAAATACAATACAAGCCAACTCAGCAGCAGCAACACTAGTAGGGGGCTCTGTATGGTCAGTCAGTGTGAAATTAGGCAATGCTGAAAGAACCTATATCAGAGCTCTGGTGAATAAACCTCTCTTCCCACCATTGCTGCTTTTCCAGCCACAAACAACTACCAGTACATACAGTAGACAGGAAGTAAACATGCCCCAAACACACTGAAAGGTAGTGTTGTAGTGATAGAAACGCATCCAATACCAATATCAGTGGGCATAAGACTATGGCTGATACACACATGCATATCCACTGTTCCTCCTCTTTAGCTTGGGTTGCATTATTTCATTCTGTGCTATGTGTGTGATGACTTCTAATGACAGGTAAGGGAGCCATAGTTTATTATACTGAACATTATGCTGATGTGGTGTGGTGAATAGTGAAATTCAGTAGTGCGTGAAAATTGATTCACCTAAAGCCCAGTCATCCCATACCAGGTCTCTGTTGTGAAGACTATCATATTAATCTATTTCTGTTTGACTACTTCTCCCATTGGTATGTGCAGAAAATGAACATTGTTAGAATTGATCCTGGTACATCACTTTAAAAGCTCTCCATCCTGTGAACCAGCCCTCTGCGCCTGCCCAATTCCTCCTTCCTGGCCTGTTTGCCAGCACACTCGGCTGGCAGCCTTGCACTTCACTTTGATTTGTGAATCTGAATTTTATCAAACATCAATATGCCCTTTTGAATCATATCCAAATGGGCATTTTATAGTGCTGCAGGCAAGAACGTGCGCTCTGCTCGATATTCTGTCTTTCTCAGCACTGCCAGAGTTCTTCTTATTTTCTCTGCAGTTCTTAAAGATCAGAATTAGAATTCTGTTCCCATTCACTTGGCTCACGACAGTACAATCTATGAGTGGTAGACTTTATGTCTCTATGGGTTGTGATTCTTACGTGCAACCTTAACTTCCAAGATCAGAACCTGCTCATGTTTTGTTCTTGGAGGTAGTGTTCTCAGCAGTGTGGATGCTTCATGCTGACTGAGGGAGACTTGTGCTGCACACTAAATGCTCCCAGCCCCCAGTGTGTAATCCACAGCAGACAAATTGCACTCATTTCTCATGTAGGTTTAAACAACTGCTGTGATTTGTCTTGTGGTGACAAAAAGAGCCAGTTGGTCAGGTCCCAAGGTGCTGGAGCTAAGCATGGTGGTCTAAAGCTCCTTGCCTTCTTTCTTTTTCTTCCTCTTTTCCCTCCTATTCTTCATCAGCTTCTCTTCAAACTCCATTTTCTCCTTTAACTATTCCAGCCTCCTCCATTTCTATCATTTCCCTAAAGCTCCTATTTTCTTATTTCTGTTCTCCTGCATGTCCGTTTCTCATCCTCTTCTTTTTCTTCTCTCTTCCTTCTTTTTCTTTCTGATTAGGCCATTGGACCCTGGCAGTATCCACCCATTTTCACACAGGAACCATTTCAGCCCTCTGCAATCCCTCAAGGAGAAACCCATAGAGTCCCAGTGACAATCCTTTCCAATTCCCCTGCCCAAGCTTTCTCTACTTTTAATTGTAGCATAGTGAGACTGCACCGTATCTACCTCTCTCTTTCCTTAGCCTTCTTACATTTTCTCCACTTCCCTTTCCTCCATTTACTGCTTGTCTTACTACTGCTTTGTCATGCTTTTCTCCCCTACTATATCTTCCTTGTTTCATGGAAGATTTCAGTCTGAGTGGTTTCCCCCACACTGCTAGTGCTCAGCGGTCACTCACTCTTCCTTTCTCCATCACTCAACCCCGTAGAGCTGCAGAGCTGTCTATCTCTCCCCGTAGTCCTCATCTACATAGACTTTGAACTTCATGAGACCCCACCATTTCTGTAGAGACCCCTTAATGCATGGCATATGCTGTGTGACTTTCCAATCATTCTAATTGGCTGGTGGGGGTCATGACTTATGCCACATCTGCACCTCTCAGCTTGATTGACAGGCGGCAGCAGGGACCAGTCATATCCTGGGTGCAGCGGCAGTATGTCCTGGCCACTTTTTAATCATGTTCTCCAGGCTGAGGCTGATAAGAGATGTAAGGGTGATTATGGTTCAAGGAGGACGTCCTTGCACTGGGGCCTTGGGATTATGGCTTTTCGCCATGTGTTCCGGTCGAGGGGAATGAATACATCAGTATTCAGATTGTAGCCTCCTCAGGGGGTAGGGAGTTACCGAAGAGATTTGGAACAGAGCAGAAAGACTCGCCCTGTCAGGGAACTCAATATCAAACGCTGAAGGATTGTGTGTAAGATGTGAACTCATTCCATTCTGATGAGTACAGTAGATGTCATTATGAGTGTTAATAGCATTCTAGATATGATGAGCTTGGTTGACCTCAAAACTGTCCTCACGCTACATTAAATATGTGAATACCATAGAGCTGAGCCTAGGCTATTCTACAGAGTGCTTATGTGTTATGGACTGAAGACAAGTCACAGTATGTCCTCCTCTGATTGTTTCTAAGGTTAAGGCTATCAGGGAAATAATTATATTATTATTAGTGACATGAGTACATGTCACTTTATTAGTCACATGTAGATTAAAAATGGCATTTAAACTTCTTAGCTTGAGAAGTTTTTAATTACATTTCGAGTGCGAGGTCCCCTTGCACCCTGTTTTCATTAAACAGTGCAGGGGATGATTATCGCTGGT
Organism: Gephyroberyx darwinii; assembly: GCA_900660455.1. Taxonomy (NCBI): domain Eukaryota; kingdom Metazoa; phylum Chordata; class Actinopteri; order Trachichthyiformes; family Trachichthyidae; genus Gephyroberyx; species Gephyroberyx darwinii. The sequence continues at coordinate 26,304 of CABFOQ010049782.1, read as the reverse complement.
GCTGAATAGATTACACTTGTTCTTCATTTGGTTGAACATATTCATACATACATACATTTACCGGTACCGATATATTTTAGGTATTTAGTGGCATAAAGCTATGGAAACTGTGCAAACTGGAGGTATTTATGTTTTATATCGTGGCAGATCATCTCCTCTGAACCCCAGATTACTGATAGACAGTTGACCCTCTCTCACTGTCCTCTCACTCAGCACAAGGACAAGGGGGATGTGCTCTCGTTTAGTGCTGAAACACGTTTAAACACACACATTTTCTAGTTCTGCATATCCATACAAAATAACGAACGTGCACACACACATACACGCACAGACACAGACACCACACAACACAAATTATACGTGGCAAGAAGTAATATGTCCTCCATTGATCTTTAAGTGGTATCTTTTTAATCGCCCTTTCTGACACTCTGTCTGGAGTGGTGCGCCTCTCTCTTTCAACATTGTCTTTCATAAGCAGAAATGTGGGGAGAGATAAAAAGGTGCAAGCGGATTGCTTATAATTACTTAGTATGCTCGTGATGATCACAGCGTGTGGCTTGTAAGGGGAGGAGACTGGAAAATTGGAGCCTTTGCTGCCCGAAGAAGCTTCTCATTTAACCCACAGTATGCTTGTCCAGTCCACCACCCCTCCATACACACACACACACTTTCTCCCTTCTTCTGCTGCGTGAGATCCTTCATTACACCAGCATCTTTTTTGACCTTTTCAAGCATGATATTCATGAATGCATGGATGATTTTTCTCTGTAGCTTACATTTAATCATCACTGTTTCATTAAGAATAGTGATGCAAAAAAGGCTTCTGCAGCGTACTTGTCCGTTCAGCAGCTAATTGGGGTCTCATCCCTTTCAGAGTAAGTTATTGTACACGAATCCAACGTCACAGTGTGAAATAGGGTTAACATGCTGAATATGTTTTGTGATTTACACACTGAAGAACTTTTCTCATCGTTTTATCATTTCTCAATCAGCTTTAAATTCAAGCCCTGAATGGCACATGATTGCAATATAGAAGTATACAGAAATCATTAGACCAAAACAGTTGGTGTAAATGAGTTGCCTCTTACAAGTTCTTTACAGTCTGCAGGCTATCACTAGGCTTTAATGTCTCATGTACGGCAAACTACAATTACTGAAGCTGTCAAGATATGCTTGAAGTTGTGCTTAATGTTATGATACTTACTTACTAAGGGTTAGGTACATGAACCCTCTGGTAATCATTTCTTTATATCTTACTTTGAACAACAATGATGATAATACTGCTATTATATTGCTACTACCTCTACTACTACTACTACTACTAAAACTGTCACAACAACAACAACTATTGCTACTTCTACTATGACCACTACTGCAACTACTACCACTGCTACTACTACTACTACTACTACTACTACTACTGATTAATATAGGTATTTGCCAAGAATGCTAGGAGCAAGCTGAGGATAGCCAGCAAGCCAAGATATCCCGGTAACACTGCAAATCCAACTGTGGACCCTACCACACACTCTCTGACTATCTTGTCAGTGTGGTATTGTGTGTTTTTATGAGGAGCTGGTGGGGAAGAGACAAGCCAGGCTGTGCAGATCGCTGCCTGGATGGAAGTAAGAGTCAAAACTGTCCCTCTCTGCTGCACAGCACTAAACCACTTCAGACTGGCTCCACCCCCAGGTTCGGAGGCCTTGAACACAGCCAGCACCACGATGGTTTTGACTAGAATACATGAGACACAGAGAACAAAGCTGATCCCAAATGCTGCGTGCCTCAGCTGGCATGTCCATAGCCTGGGATGGCCAATGAACAGCAGCGAGCACAAGAAGCATAGTTTGAGTGACAACAAGAGCAGGAAGTTCTGAGTTGTTGGCGCGTACCATGGGTGTGCTGTGATGACAGGTGAAGATTCCCAGGACAATACTGCAGATAAGTCTGCCAAGCAATGTTATGATAAAGTAATACAAACAGATGTAAGTAAATATCAAATGGAAGTTTATAACAAATAGTTTTTAATATATATTTGATGGAATAAACAGGGTCTGACAGTCTAATGTCTTCAGGCAGTTCATAGGATTAAGTTATTGCTAGGAAAGGACATTTTGCTAATTAATACACTAGGGCTTCATTTTTCCGTATGAAGTAGTGTTTGTTTGATATTGTTGAGTACATAATATAAAAGTTGTAACTTTTTTCTTTCATCTACCTCATCTGTTATCTTTATTAGAAGTTGTATGACAACAAGTTAGGCAAAAACAAGTTTCACAAAGGCTTCACATACTTTTCTGTTCCACATGCCTGTGGAAATTTCAGAGCTGCTGACTCATTACTCATATTTTAGGTTACTGCAAGCCATTCGAAAAGCTTAAAAGGAAGTGCAGAGGAGAGAAAAGGAATCTTGTAAAAAATTCACACAAGTTATCAAACCAACCACAACATCCTTATCTGAGTACACAGTTGGCAGCAGTTGTAGGAGCAGTGACTGAGTAAAGAGTGTTTTCTTTCTAAGTGGAACAACATAAAAGAAGACACAGGTGGGTGACAGATGCAACTCCAGGCCATCTTTTCCATCTTTTCCCTACCCGCTACTCTCACTAAAGTAATACTGGAACTGCTCACTAAGGCCTCATCCACACTAATACGTTTTCGTTTTTAAACACATAACTTTTACTACGTTTACGCCTAGCGTCCACGCTACTCCGGTGTTTTGGAACCCCTAAAATGGAGACTTTTTAAAACGATGCTATTTTCGTTTTAAAAGTCCGGGGTTGCGTTTTAGTGTGGACGGGCGGTAACGGAGACTTTTGAAAACGCTGACGCAGACACCCACGTTTGCTTCCTGATTGGGTCTTATCAGTCAGACGTATCCTTCCCTGATTCGTCACTCCCCTATCACATGACCCTTTTCCGGAAGAAAACAAACGACAGCTACCAGCGGGAAAACTCGTCGTCCGTCCAAACACAAATCTCTGCTCTTACTTTTCGCCATTGCTGTTCTTCGTAATAGTATTTTCTGCAACTAAGCAACGGCAGAGCAGACAATCTGCTTCCTGTTTACACCGGCACGCGCATGCCCAGTGTAGGTGAATGGTCACGTGATATGCGTTTTCAGGCATGTTAGCATGGACATGGAGATAATTTCTAAAGCGCTTGCGTGGATGGAGATCGTTTTAAAATGTATTAGTGTGGATGTAGCCTAAGCTTCATGCCTTGTTGACCCCCTCCATCCCCAATGTCAGTCATATGTTCAGCACAGAATTGTCCTATGTCCTATTGCAGTAATGACACCACCTGTCACCTGTCCGACCGGTGTGTTTTAATGTCAGTCGATTTAGGTAATTGAGATTTTACTGTGTCACTATGGGGAGACGTGAGGAGAAGGATGCTGCGCTAAATCAAGATTGATTAATTCATTTTCAAGTTTTTTTGTGCGTCATCCTGTTGTTAGTTTAGGTTTAGCTGTAGTTATTGTTCTCATAAAACCAGATTTGCCATCTCTCTCATCTCCTCCAATCCCTTCTCCTCCTCTCCAGTGAGCCATTTGTATAAAGTGGGCAGACAAAGGGTGGCAAGTGTGTCATTACAACAACATTGGCATTTAGAGAGATGTGGGCGTGCCCTTTGCTGATGGGCAGGTTACACCACTCCAATCTATCACAGTTTGTGCCTGCTCCATTCACATCTGCTTTGGGAAATACTCTAATTGAGCCCCTGCTTGATATACGTTTACAAGGATGCATCTGTTAATGTGCTGTCTTCATCAGTCACAGAAAAAAACTGCTACTTCAACTACAATTATGTTTACCCCTCCAAGAGAGAAAGCAGAGCTCCTCCACCTCTGAGTCACTAACAATAGCGTCACCATTTTAAAAGCCTGGGATGATAAGGCCGGGCCTGGAGGAGGTCTGGGATGCAGAGGAGAAACCTGGACAGCAGAGAGGAAAATACACATGAGCGAGAACGTGGAGGCGTTGGGGACTGAAGGGTGGTGGCGGGATGGAGAAAGATAGAGAAAAAACACACTTGCAAACAAATGACATCAGTGTCATCTTGCCAGTCCAGGCTGGTCCAGCAATACTTCCAGTTTGACTAGACCTAGCAGGTTTCCACAGATCATCTCCTCTCCTCATTATCATCTTAATCAGCCTAATGGGTTGAGTGGGGGAAAAGTGTGGAAAGCTGATGAGTTTGTTGCAAGCAATTATTGTACTGTCCTTCCTATAGTGGCTTTATCTGCTGAAGGTCGGAGATTGGGATCAGTGGACTAGCAGCCTCGTCCAACCTGGTGTGTGTTGTGGAGTCTGGTATCGATTGGAGGAGCAGAGGAAGAAGGGAAGGAGGAGGCTGCAGACAGCGATTAGTCAGTCCTGATGTTCTTTGCTTGTGAGGCGCCCGCTGCCAGTGCTCCTGTGGCTCCTATATAACATGTTCCCTCTTACACAGACAGAGACTTCATGCATTCAAGCCTCTTTCACCTCTTTCACAGTTTTACAACCCCTTGAACCTTTCTTTCTGCCGCTGTTTTCTTTCAGAAAGTTCAGATTGTTTTATTTTCCCTGTAAATACATTCACTGTGTTTCCTTTGTTGATTTATTTCTCATTGAAACCTGTACATTTACAAATGCTTCAGTATGGAGGCATTTGCTGTTTTACTGTTGACAGATTACCACAGTGATGCCAAAGGGTAAAATTGTACCACTTAACCGTAAATGCCTATACATCACCAAGACTAAGCCTTTTACTTAATATACTACCTTCACTCTATCAAATGTTTATGCATCAGTATCAGGCATATTGGCACCTCTTGCCTGAAAAAAGGTCAAAACTCTGCTAATCACGTCTCTAAAGGGGGGAAAAGCTCCTATATTTTGCATTACTACCTTGTCCTCATAGCACAGAGGTTTCTTAGTAATGGCACAATGAATCAAATTTGAATGTGATTGCCTGTGGCCCTTCTGGGAAAGGTAGTGTGTTGTTGAGGCAGAGGTTGGCGGAGTCGTGCTAAAACACAAAGCATGCTTAATGAAGACAGAGTGCATTATGGGTCAGGTGTATTGGACAACCAGACACTGGAGAGATGAAGACCCTTCACCTATAGACATTTAGACATAACATTTGAGTCACACACACACACACACACACACACACACACTTACACACACACAATTAGGGTTAAGGACAGACAGATGACATCATCTGTCTGGATAAACATATCTGGATAAACTAACACGGGTGACGGTGAGGTTATGGAGTGAGAAAGAATTTATTTCTTTATCAGAATAACACTGCATGTATTACAGGTATTGTAAGAATACCTGTGAGAACCAGTGAGAACCCAGTATCTCTCTGCTTCCTGTTGCTGACATCTCATTAGAGGCATGTCAAGTCTCTCAGCACAATGTCTTGATGGTTATACCGTAGGGATAGTATGGTTTACAGTGACTGAGGGGAGAGGGAGAGCAGCTCTTGGCTGCCTTCAGTCTTTAGAAAGATTGGAAAAAGGCAATTGTTAAATATAGCCTTTCCATCTTTCGCCCAGGGCCCACCCTCAATGCAATGAGAGCGCATTACTGGCATCATCATATAGTTAGTAACACATAGTTTAATAAAGTAGATTTTTTCAAAATGAGAATTCTGCTGCATATTTAAAATTCAGAATATCCTGAAAATGCCACATGAGCTAATAGCTAAGCACTATTTGACATGTGTTTCTGTCGTGACAGAAGTCTATTTTCAGGCCCATTAGCATTGATCACTTTGCTATGTTGCAATCGCAGGAGGTAGGAGTTTACAAGCTTCAGTGTGGAAAGGGTGGAAAGGGTTGGGATAAATGATAGAGGTGCACTGATTACTACATTGTAGTTGTCACAGGTTTAGGAGAAATAATTGTTAATTGGAATTACCAGGTTATTACCATACCCTTTATGATTGGTTATTCCCATTTCCTTCCATTAAATCCAGCATGTACCCTGTAATTTCTGTATATTTTGTATCATTATAAACCCTGATTATTTGCTATAATTATCACAGTTAAGGGGTGGCATTGCAAATTTGCAAAAAGTCATGTTCACAACATGTATTTATAAAACCATTAGTTCTTTTTTTGATAAGTGATAAATTTTATGCTTTTATTTTGAAGGCAGATCACTGCTGGTATTATTCTGGTTATCTCTGGCTGGCTAAACAAAGTTGCCTTTCCACAACTGGTTGCGGTGAATGATTCATTCAGTCATTCACTAATTATGAGGCTAACAACAAAACTGTTAGCATTCTGCTAAATTTGTGTTCACAGTACAGCAGTTAGCTAGTTACATTAACCACACTATGGTTAACGTATATTATTTCTTGAAACTCTAGAACGTAACTTAGACTTTTGTGGTATAGTGTAATGACATATCATACAGTATATAGGTAAAACCTTTGAGAAGAGTATTATGTCGCTATCTCATTGCCTTAATGCCCTAGACAGCACTTTAGATGTAGCTAGTCTAGCTACATTCATCTGCAGAAGCATGTGCTGGTTCTAATAGCTCAGGCGTGTGCTGGTTCTAACACCAACATCAAGTCTTGGTGTTTATGTTTCATAGCCTCTTTCCCGGCAGTGTTTCTTAAGGCTGCTCTTTACTCTTTTGAACTTCTTCTTCAGGCCGCCAGGCAAAGACGATTGTGTGCCTTTAATTAGCAGTCCCTGCATACAAACAGATCATTGGGAATAATGCATTTGCACTAGCCAAGGGAGCATGAACACATCATTTGGCTCATGCTATGGTTCCCTTATAGGGCATTTCAGACCGGTATTTCCTAACTAAAGGTCAAGTGTTATCAAGATACTGCACAGAGGTGAGAGAGGGCAGCCCAACCATATTGACCCAAGGATTCATCTTCCCTTCTCGTGCTCCCGTGTGTTGTACAGTAGCTAGGTACATTGTATATCGGTGGACAAGGTGACCCATGCTGTAGATCAAACTGCTGAACAACTGCTTGGGGACAGGGTCCTGCCCGCCTGACTGGATGTCATTTTTCTCCATTTAGCCCCATCTCACACCTGTAATAGATGGGTCGTCCACATGAATGCTCACGGCTCCACTGGGATGGAATCATGTTTTCCCTCACATCGCCCTGTCATTAACAACAGAAGTCAACAGATATGCTCCAGCTCCCTACTAGCTTGAACAGACAGTAACTCTCAATTCCAGGATACTGAGAGGTTTAGGGTTTCTCTTTCATTCTTACAAAAATGTACAATTCTAATTCTAGATCAGCTCTACTTGGCCTTCGATACTTTTTCAGATATTGATTGTTGTGCATCTGCCCTGAAATGCATAATGTAGATAAATGAGAACAGC
>CABFOQ010049782.1:0-11403 GCA_900660455.1 Gephyroberyx darwinii | reverse complement strand
GGAGGGAGGGTGGCCAGGAAGGGGAGGCAGGCTAGGAGATTTAGCACATCCTCCCACCTCAGTGCTTGTGTGTGTGTGTGTGTATATATATTTTTTGTGTGTGTGTGTGCGTTTGTGCCTGAGGATCTATACCTGCGGGGCACATCAAAAGGCTAATTCTCATATTGATATCTGTGAAAATTTTCCAGTGGAATGTTTTTTGTTTGTGAAATGTTGCCTGATTCTTTCTGCCGCAGGCGTGAGCTCAGCAACAGCACAAGAATCGTGCTGTGCAGATATTGATGTTTGATCGCAGGGTGTCTTGCTCAAAAAATTGGATGGCTTTTTGTGTAAGAATTTAATTCATATTTTCTCTTTTTTGGCTTACACTGAAATTAAATCTTCATGCTGAAGTTAGGCAACAATGTATTTAGCAGAACAGATTTGAGAGCCTGGGATGGGATTGAGACTCACAATCTCTTTCCATTCACGAAAGCACAGAGAAGACATGTAGCTCAAATTCATGCCAAATTAAATTGGTCATGATCAACCCACCGTTACTTGGCGCTCTCTGAGGTGATGGTTTGTTCTACAATACGTCATTATAGCATTTGATGTGTCGATGTGAACGTGACTAAGAGGCTAGCTTGATGATGAGCTTTCTCGCCCGAACTGCGTTAATGGCTCCAGTCAGTGAATCACCACCAATGAGGCCTGATAGCATGATTCATTTTAGCTCATTATCGCTAATTGAAGCAGCTTTCTCCTCAGTACTGGACCTTATGTAACCAATGCCGGGGTCGGGGGTGCAAAGGTAATGAAGATCTAACTGTTGGATAAGAGAGAACAGTTGGTGCTTTCTTACTGGGAGAGATGAAGATGTAGTAGTACATTCTTCCCAAACTAGAATCTGGGAATTACTCTGTGTTTGTGCTCTTGATTTTGAGTTTCTGTGTTCTGTGTCTGCAATAAGTGAGGTGTTTTTTCAATGACCTCACATGATCTGCAGGCATCTCTTGAACTTTCTAACATGTGTCCACGAGTCCACAATGAGAAAAACACTAAACAAGAGAGGTGTTCATGGGAGGGTGCCAAAATGGTTGCCAGTGCGTTCAGGAAATATATTTGGCGACTGTTTTGTTTTTTTACGCGACTGCGACTTTAAAATAAAGTAAAATAAAACAAAACAGATAAATAAAAATCTATGTTGATTTGTTGGTGATGTTGGTGTTTTTTGTTTTTATTTAGAGTGGTTATAGTGCTCTCGCTTTATTTTGTTAGCTAGCGTAATGTAATGCACACTAGCTAGTCTCAGTAGCCTGCTAGCCATGGCAAAGTGAAAGGTATCAGACTTTTACAGATACCCGTCTGCTCGTTCCACCCCTAGTAGTGCGATTCAGACTGTTAGTGTAACTAGCAGCAGAGAGTTTGACAGTGACACTTCATCGTCACAACCATCATCAGCCCAGACAGCAAGACAGTTTAAAGCATTGTGACTGCAGGAATTTCCCTGATTTTGTATGAAAAAGAAAAACACACAATGCCTTGTAACTTTTGTGCTCAAACGGGCCAAGAAATTGCAGAAATTGTGGGAAAAATAAAAATGCAAGGGATTGCATGATTGCAAAGTCTGCCCCTCGCGACACCCCATTGGCACAGTCAGTGTCGCTTGCATGTGAGAATTTTTTTTAAAAACGAAAAACAATTTAAAGAACTGAAAATGAAATTCAGTGCAGATTGCATGATTGCAATACTATTCACCAAGTTTAGCTCACAAATTCTGTTGATGAAGAAAAATGGCATGGATATATCAAAGACATTTGACAATGATACAGCATGTGCTGAGTTTATAACATAAAAACAATGCTGTATGCACTGCATATGTGAATTTGATTTTGTCTCCTAAAGGAGCAAATGGCCTTTTTGTCTGCAGCCTTTGTCTGGTGCCTGTGTCACACACATGTGAGACACACATCATGCAAGTATTTCACATATATGTGCAAGTGAGTCATGTATGTGTGAGTATAGTATGTGTGTATGTGCGTCGCAATGTGAGTTTCTCACAGTTTCTCTGTATATGAGCGAGTGTTTCATATGTGCATGTGCGAGTATTCCTGTGTGTGTGTGTGAGCAGCAAAGTTCGAGTTATGCCCTACATGGCCTCTCATAAGAATCATTTTGCTGAGAGCATTCTAGCACAGTGCAATTAGGCCTCGGGGTGAATGTGAGTGGAGCTCTCAGGCCGCTGGCTGGTGCTACAGTCTGAGCAGGGCTAAACAGAACAGATGCCCCTTGTGGCAGCATTGACTCAGCCTGATTAATCCGGGGGCTTTGTTCATATTCACAAATACAGAGAAGAGAACAACGTCTCCAGCTCTCTCTCACTCGCCATCTCTCTCTTTCCTGACTCTGTCTATTTCTGATATTCTCTCTCTCTCTCTCATTCTCTTAGAATCTACCTTACCTTCTTGTGTCCTCCCTCCTGCCCACTCATCCATGTCTCTCTCTCTAAACTTACCTCACCTTACCTTCTTCCTTCTTTCCTTTGCTCCCTCAACACTCTTCTGTGCAAATGAGTGTATGTGTCTGTCTCAGGATTAAGGTGGACTTTTTCATAGGGACTGTTTCTGGTTCCTTGGGAGGCTGACCGAATGGTTACACTCCACTAAATGGGACGTGACAGCTCCTTTAATTAGAAGCAGCATGCTAAGCTGTAAGAGCACATAGGTGTTTGGTTTGGGTTCCCTGTCTGGGGCCCCAGTCAGGGTCTTGGTCCCCACCTCCATCTTTGCCTCTGTGCCTCTCTCTCTCTCTCTTTCTCCCTCTCTCATTTTGTTAGTCTCCACTGCAGACAGCATTTCAAAAAGCAACTTCAATCAAGTCAGCTTAGCTGGCTGCATTGATGGCCTTTGATCAAGCCCATATCTTCCCCAGCAGATCCGTCTCTGAATAAGAGTGTATTATTACATGTAAATTGCTCTGTAGCAGTTTACGATATCAACAGAGCCATAATTCACCATGCCTTCCCCAGCTTCTCTTTGAATCTCCTCTGCCTCAGACACAATGTTGCCCTGATGACTCTTGTGCTTGTACAACTGTTTTATTAATTGTGATTGTAAATCATTTTCTTCTGCCTGTGTTAAAATAGGTTGCCCCCAGATATTACTGTGCCGGCAGTAAACGAGAAAGGTTGCAGATAGAGCCTATTAGCATTGCCATATGCAGGAGAAAAAACTAAACCCTGAAGCTGTCAAATATTGTTTTTTTTATTTACACAATATTGCATGAAATGGAGTTTTGACGTTGTAGATGGTTGAGGTTAATGGGTCAGGGTTAAGGTCGGTGGCACGGGTAAAATGGGATCATTAGTAAGACCGTTGATGTTTTCATTATCTTTCTCAAATAGATTCTTGGCTGTGATAATTACTGTGGTGTTCATTATGTGTGTGTGTTTTCTGCACTGTGAGGACATTGATTGGGTTCAAGTCCCTGTCATAGTCTCACATTTAGCGGAGTGTCATAGGTAATGAATAGCTGAGAAAACGCACTGTCTTTCTGTCTGTGTGTGTGTGTGTGCGTGTGGGTGTGTGTATGAGCACATATGTCTGACTCTTTCTCTCTCTCACTCGTAGGCACATAAACACATGAAAATACACACAGTCACACACATAAGTGCACACACACACACACACACACACACACACACACAATTGTGCACCCTTGGATAAAATGATAGTGCTCCAATAGCCATGACCTGCAAAATGATACAGTACTGCAGTGACCAGTGGCACTCAGGTCGCCAACACACAATGAGTGGTAGCTTGTGAGAAAGCCTTAAATGAACCATGGTGTATAATACACTACTGTATGTCCTTAGCTTGACTTGTATTAATGCCCCACTACTTAGTAGCAATAAGTAGCTAGCTGACATCCATCACATTACGAGACAATGAAACTTTTATGATTTTATGAAATTTGGTCATTGCTGCAGGAAAGAATGGGATACAGATAAAAATTAAACCAATATAACATATTGAATATAACAGATACAGAAAAGTCATCATGCCAGTACAGAGTTCCAAATGGTTTTCAAAAGTTCAGAAGTTATTAGGTTATGTATTTGCGGTTCAGACCATTATCAGCATGGGCAAGTGTGTTGGCGGTTGTGGTGAGCGTTTCTTGGAAGTAGCATATGTACAGAAATGTGGTCAGAAATATGTACTGGCTCATATGTACAGAAATATGTATTTCAAGTCTGTAGGTGCAGATCAGATTGTGTCAAGTAGATCAGGCAGATGTACAGAGTGGTTCAGAACGTAGGAGCAGGTCAGTTCCTAGTAGAGTCAGTGCATCAGCGCCGTTCTACTTGGCTGAGGCAGGGGCCATTGTGGCAGAAAGCATTGTGTAGCTGTATGAATGCTTGAAGTGTCCTTGGTGTTTTGAAAGTTTTTCTAAGGTGGTGGTAGGGGGCATTGTCCAAGATGGAGTTTAGATTGGACACGATCTTCCTGTCTCTATGACTAAGTTAGCTTTTTTACCTGTTTGTTGAGCCTGCCAGAATCCCCCACATTGATGTTACCCAGCATATAACAGCAAGGCACAGAGTGCTGGCCACTATGGACTTGTAGAAGATGCAGACTGGTGTTTTGTGTTGAATTATTAACCACCTCAAGAAGAAATGTTTACTGTGTGCTTCTGCGTTGTCAGAGCGGTCTTGGGATTCAATTAATCATCATTTATCTGGCCAGAAACTGACCGCTACGACCAGACACACCCCTCTGAGTCTATCAGACACACCTACTGACTTTCTCCAATTCCTTTTGTATCCAGCATGCAATGACATGAGAGATGAAAGGGTCAGTGGGCATCAGAAACATGATCTTCATCCAGTCATGTGTTGATATGAGTAATGATCCTTAAATGTGAATTGAATTTGGTTTGAACCAGTGTGCACCATTAAGCAATTCACATGATTGACCTGTTTTCTGCAGGCCACTGGTTATCATGCCCACTTTGAGTGGCAATATGATATGTAAACTAAAGATAATTGTATGTGCTTCTCCTTATTGTGAAGTGTGACCCTGTAATCCAGTGATGGGCAACCATGTGCCACGGAGGACCAAGAGTAAACAGCTTTTCATTCCAACCAATCATTATACCGGCTGATTTCACTGATTAGTTCCTCCCCCCTGGTTGAAGGTGTGTGAACCAGTGAGAACCAGTGAGAGCTGGTGGCGTCATTGGACTGAAAACCTGCATACTTCCCGCGCTCTATGGCACATGGTTGCCCATCACTGCTGTAATCCTTCCTCCTGTTGTGTCCTTTTGTCCCTTTGTACCACTTCACCCCAGTCGATGTATCCCCACCCCTCCGGCTCATCCCCTGTGATGTTCTCTCCTGCCTCAATGTAAGACGTGACCTCCGAGACCCTTCCCACTGTTGTGGTTTCACCTTAATTACTTAGTTTGGGTCTCTCACTCCTAACTCACTAACGTGTGATTTCAACCTTGCCACCTCTCTGGATTGTCTTGCCTCTGTTCTCTGAATGGCACCCCGCTGCAACCCCTTAGCCACCATGCAGAGAAACCGATCGCTCCAGTCTTACCAACCATGGTGTCTGCTGTCGCCCTCACCCTCTTTGATGCCTCACCCCATACTCTCCCCTTTTCCTCGTTATCAGCGGCCGCCTGGGTGTAGCAGTGGGGTTTAGAGATCAGAGCAGGGAGCAGGCCACAGAGCAAACTCATTAGGGCCGACTAATCACAACATCGCAAAAGAGGAGGAGAGGACGACACTTAATTTCATTACATCATCGTTATTAATGGCCAAGTCTGGAGAGGCTTCTTCTGTTCCATAGTCATGCTCTATGTGTGTGTGAGAGAGAAAGAGTGAGACAGAGAGACCACACAAAGATTTGTTCCTCATGACAAGGAGGGCTGTGAATAAAGATGGCTGCCTCATCTATCAATCCCCAAATAAAGAGAGCTGTTTTATTGTTTTATGGCCACTCCACTGTGCTTCTATCACCCAAATGAGCCCAGCTGACGTTGCCTCCTAAATCCCATTTAATGCAAAGGCTTGTCTTATGTTCGCAATGGGGATTCAAGCTAGTAATTCTTGTTTGCATGTCAGAACCGCTACCTAGAAAGAAGTACCTAAAGCAGGCTGATAGGAATGAAATGCCATAAAGTTAATTTTCCCCTGACACTCTTTCCATTAGTTCTTGGTGACCCCGCTGATTCCTGACACTTGGGAACGTACACATTAATTCACCTATTCACTACCACATGACATAAAATTGCCTTAACAAAAGCCTAATGACTATGTAGTCTAATAAAGAATGGACAAAACAGGCTGTAAGGAAAAGCAGAGACTGAAGGTGCTCAACTCCAAATAAGAAGAAAGAAATAGTGAGGGACTGTAATCCCATAAACAGTAAATAACTGGAAAAACAACCAGCACACTCGATGGAATAAGGGATTATTTAGGGTTGATGCATCCCTCTCAGTAGGAAACAGCAAACAATTTGACAGTAGCTCCTTTTCTTTGCAACAGTAGTCTAGACTATTTTTTGAGTTGTGCTCTGTATTTATTCCTACTCCCTCTGTCACACATAGACACATTTAGAAACAAATATTTGCAACTTTTGTGGCTTCTCTGGCTTGGACCTATAGGACATTTGTAGGTGTAATGTAGAACCTTGGAACATTTTAGTTGTCTGCATGGCTCTATCTAGACCCCTTCTTCCACAAGACAATAGATTCAACTTTATTGCTAGTGTACCTTCGTTCCTATATAACATTTGTTTTTCAGGGCCAACTTGTAACAATTATTATTGCATGACTTATCTTCTCTGGAACTGAGCTCAAGACAGGCAGATGATCTCTTTGGTGCTTAAACCAATTGAACAACACAGGAATTCTTGTACCATCACATTGTACATTTTAATGAATAAACCGTGTACTCTTGGCTGTTGTGTGACACAGGTCTCCATGACCCAAATGTAACATTATTACAATCATGTTGTGTTTTGATGGAGAGTCTGTTGCGCCAACCTTTTTTTGGCCCCTGCCAGGGACTTCACTATCACGCATCAGAATAATTTTCTACTCCAACTTAAACTCATGATATTGACAGATGGGGGTCAAAAGAAAACTCCTTTTGGGACCGTTGAATCAGTAACAAATATATCAGCCTAAACCTAAAAGCAGTGGTGTCCAATCATGTGAAATGGAGGACCAAGAGTAAGCAGGTGTTTGTTCCAACCAATCACTACATCAGGTGATTTCACTGATGAATTCCTCCTCTCTGCCACTCTGCGTCACACCACCGTACATACAGCTCTGCCCCAGGTGCCTTATAAGGGTAACCATTTACTCACCGCCGCATCCATCCATGTTTCCAAGGTAACGCGTTGGCGTGTTAACATGTTAATAAACAGGCCAGCACAGGCACCTGTTAAGGTAATAGAAGCCAAATGATTTAACCGTTTAAACTCTTAAACTGAGGCAACTCTCAGAGGCATTTGCCGAACATGTGAACAGAAATGCACAAACATTTACATTATTGACCATAATGTTATAAAAATGAAGAATGCTCGACACGCCAGAGAAACCTGGCAGAAAAAGAGAAAAATAATACTGAAGCAACAATGGTGATGTTGAAAAGTGATGAAATAGATGAATCACATGCTATGTTGTTCCAGACAAGAACTGTTGAGGATATTGTGGATGAGATTTCAAGATCAGCCCAATAATCCATATGGTTGTGCCATTTGTTGCAGAATTGAAGGTGTGTTGATGAAATTTAAATACAGGTCAGTCATTGCTGCATAGTCATTGCTTGCGTGTGACGCCATTCACTTCCTCCCGGGGCAGAGGTGTGTAGGAGGGTGACTCAGTGGGAATCAGTGAAATCAGCTGATGTAGTGTTTGGTTGGGAGGATAAACTGTAGACTCTTGGTCCTCCATGGCACATGATTAGACACCACTGATCCAAACTTACTGTTTGACATTTTTCATTGAGGAAAACCTACTTTATGTGCAATGGCCTCGAGTAAGAAATATATATATTGTGATTTATTATTATAATAATCACAGAGCTATTTCCTGGTACGTGTATGTCCGCAGGCTGCAGCGAGGACCTTGCCCCTGATTGTGACTTCTCCTGTACTCCCTGGTGCACACTTTATTACCCCTGTGCAGGGCTGTTAGGGCTCTGCGTAGCCTAAAGATGGCATGCCGTAATTCTCCTACGCATTGCAAAAACTGTTACAAACAAACAAACACATTGAGCTTGGCTCTTAATTGCTCCTCAGTACCTAATAATCAGACATCAGTAAGGTAGCCTTGATATGGAGATGAAGGGACTTTACACTCACACACACACACACACACACACACACACAGCTTTATCTTTAGGCCCTTTTCGACGGCGAGAACTTTCCCCCCGGTACTTTTCGCGGTACTCAGCGTGTTTCGATCGCCGGGACCAGGGTCTAAATAAAGTACCGGGGAAGTTTTAATCCCCCAAAACGCCCCTGCTCGGGGGGTAGTACCGCTACTTTGGGGTGGGCATTTCTGATTGGTCGAGTACCAGCGGGTCACAGGTCGGCATTCTCTGGCGCAGCGGCCACAAAAGACTGGGCTGCTGCGTTGTTGGAAGCTATGGTGGAAGACATGGAAATGGACAACCAGTCGGTTGAAGGTAAGTCACATACGGCCCACACAATGCTTGTTAAATGCTATAATCTTAACTGATGTCATGTTATTTGTTACCCTAGCCAAAGCTAATGTTAGCTACATGCTAACGCCAACCACTAATGGTGTAGAATCGTGGCGTTCGTAAGGCAAGGGTTGGCTAAATCCATCATACAAAATAATATCGTTGAAGTGAGACAAAAACAGTTATTTTTTTTCAACATGTTTTTCAGATGAAACATGTGAGCACACTGAACTGCAGGCTGCAGAGACTAGTGTGTTTACCCCTGCGATCACCAGCAGCCTGTCTGTTCTTGGTCAGCTTGCCCAGTTGCTGAGCCAAAGAAAAAGCCACACTGCCCCACCACTTGACTAAAGACTGTTAACTTTTAGTTATGCCTTTGTATTTTGCACATTTATATTTTGATTAATAAATAGTTGTCGAACCAAATGTGTGTATAGTGGCTGTTCTTATAAATCTGAAAACAATGAGAAAATTGCTGAAACAATAGTTATGCAGCTGTGACAATTTTTATTGATAAAAATAAACGGTACATGCATCACAGACAAAAACAATGTACAACAGGTGTATACAGAATGGAAAAAAGGCTATCAGGCTGGTTTAATGCAGTGGCACCCCTTTCTTCTCTGTACTCATCACCATTCATTTCACACAGGTTATGCAGAACATGCTGCAAAGGCGGAACCACGGTTTCCCACCACTCCGTTGCTCTATTGTGTACCCAAATGCATGGCGAGTCAGTCTCAGTCATCTCGATCTCCGCAATAATCTCCCCTCGTAAAATCCGTTATTACTTTAAGTCTAGCATTTTGGGCGTTTTGAATCCTTTGCTTCTACTGCTTGTTTATTTTCCAGCGCTGACTCAATAGGGGTTATGCAACAAACTTCCGTATTCTGTAAAACAGATACATACCCTCGTAGTCGCATATGTATGAGGAAACGTATAGCTTAAACCCCTTATCCATTTTGGTGGCAGGAGTTTTAGATGTCAACCTTCATATGCGATGGACATCGGTTATGCTCATCTTTGGTAGCTGATGCCTGAAGGCATCTTCAGTAAAACAGCTTTAACATAGCTCGTACAGAAGACCTGACCCGGAAGCGATGCGACCTGTTTTACAGAATACAGAAGTTTGTTCCGCATAAACCCTATTATCCCATTTGCAAAACAGTAAATCACGATCAACAGCAGCACTGCTTGAATGTCCTACATGCTTACAGTGTAGCACAAACAATCTTCTTCTTCTTGTTAGGGTCGCTTTATATGGCATCATCGTTGTATAGTCTTCTGCATAACCACCACCTACTGGACTGGAGTGGAGCTTTTTCATACAGTCAGCGGACTAATTTGCCTAATCTTTGCAGGTTTTTGGACTGCTGTCGAAGCAGAGACAACAACGGGCTGACGGAACTTTTAGTCCCGTGAAAAGTACTTCCTGGGACTAAAAGTCCCAGGTACTTTGGGTCGAAAAGGGCCAATAGTGTCAGTTAGCCCTGATACAGGACCCTTTTAAAAGGGTCTACACTTAAAGAACTTAGTCTGCATTCCTTCCATCTATATTTCCTTTCCAACTCAATATGTTCTTCCTAAACCCAATCTGCTCATCTTTACTGTTTTACATCCATTGTTTCTTTTATTCATCTTCTCTCCTTCTAGTCTTCCATTCCATTTCCTCCTTCCTCCCAGTCAGTAACAGATTTTCCCCCTTCTCTGTATTGTTCTATT
The DNA here is from genome assembly GCA_900660455.1 of Gephyroberyx darwinii. Lineage (NCBI taxonomy): Eukaryota > Metazoa > Chordata > Actinopteri > Trachichthyiformes > Trachichthyidae > Gephyroberyx > Gephyroberyx darwinii. The sequence continues at coordinate 976 of CABFOQ010049782.1, read as the reverse complement.
CCTCCTTAATACTTTTTCCTTGCATATTTTAAATTCTCTACTACACCTTTTCTGTTTCATTATACATTTGTCTTTTCTTCTCTCTATCTGTCCTTCATCTCACCTTCCTTATAAAACAAAGGTGATTGGCCCAACAGCCATATAGTCGAGGCACAATGGACCTCATTCACAAAACTTTTCTTAAAATCGTATTACTTCTGTTCATGCGAAAAGTGCTTACGATATAACAACGTGGCATACATGAAACATATGAAATCTCAAAATTTTTGTGCGTACACTCATTCTTAGAAAGACATGGTTTGAAATCTAAAAAGCATATAGCTCACCGTTTATTAGCTACAAGTAGATGGCAGGGCTGTCAAGCCACCTGATTTGGGCTCCGTCCACACTAAGATGTTTATATTCCACGGGCATGCCCATGGAAGGAGGTATCCGTTTTTGGTGGTCTAGTGTAGATGTCTGAAGAAACCAATGCTTGACCCCGCTGAGATCAAGAACTACCGGTTTCCCTTCTACCCTTCCTATCCAAAACTCTTGAACATGCTGTCTTCAATCAACTGTCCTCGTACCTCCACCAGAACAACCTATTGGATCCTCACCAGTCCGGGTTCAAGGTGGGCCACTCGACCGAGACTGCCCTCCTGGCAGTGACAGAGTCGCTCCATGCTGCTAGAGCGAACTCTCTCTCCTCTGTCCTGATACTTCTGGACCTGTCTGCAGCGTTTGACATGGTGAACCACCAGATCCTCCTCTCCACCCTCGAGGGGATGGGTGTCTCAGGCTCTGCTCTCTCCCTGTTTGCAGAAATGCGAGGAATCTGGGTGTGACCCTGGACGACCAACTGTCGTTCTCGGCAAACATCGCATCAGTGACACGCTCCTGCAGATTCCTCCTCTACAACATCAGGAGAATTCAGTTCAAGACCCTGGTGCTAGCCTATAGGGCAGTGAAAGGAACAGCTCCTTCCTACCTCCAG